>JBBPBX010106067.1:0-11494 GCA_038048925.1 Garcialebias charrua | reverse complement strand
TTCTTTTACTAAAGTGGTTTCTGTAGTTTGGTGGACTGTTTATTTAACTGAAGTGGTTTCTGTAATTTGGTGGACTGTTTCTTTTACTAAAGTGGTTTCTGTAGTTTGGTGGACTGTTCCTTTAAATGAAGTGGTTTCTGTAGTTTGGTGGACTGTTTCTTTTACTAAAGTGGTTTCTGTAGTTTGGTGGACTGTTCCTTTAACTGAAGTGGTTTCTGTAATTTGGTGGACTGTTTCTTTTACTAAAGTGGTTTCTGTAGTTTGGTGGACTGTTCCTTTAAATGAAGTGGTTTCTGTAGTTTGGTGGACTGTTTCTTTTACTAAATTGGTTTCTGTAGTTTGGTGGACTGTTCCTTTAACTGAAGTGGTTTCTGTAGTTTGGTGGACTGTTTCTTTTACCAAAGTGGTTTCTGTAGTTTGGTGGACTGTTCCTTTAACTGAAGTGGTTTCTGTAGTTTGGTGGACTGTTCCTTTAACTGAAGTGGTTTCTGTAGTTTGGTGGACTGTTTCTTTTACCAAAGTGGTTTCTGTAGTTTGGTGGACTGTTCCTTTAACTGAAGTGGTTTCTGTAGTTTGGTGGACTGTTTCTTTTACCAAGTGGTTTCTGTAGTTTGGTGGACTGTTCCTTTAACTGAAGTGGTTTCTGTAGTTTGGTGGACTGTTCCTTTAACTGAAGTGGTTTCTGTAGTTTGGTGGACTGTTTCTTTTACCAAAGTGGTTTCTGTAGTTTGGTGGACTGTTCCTTTAACTGAAGTGGTTTCTGTAGTTTAGTGGACTGTTCCTTCAACTGAAGTGGTTTATGTAATTTGGTGGACTGTACCTTTAACTCAAGTGGTTTCTGTAGTTTGGTGGACTGTTTCTTTTACTAAAGTGGTTTTTGTAGTTTGGTGGACTGTTCCTTTAAATGAAGTGGTTTCTGTAGTTTGGTGAACTGTTTCTTTTACTAAAGTGGTTTCTGTAGTTTGGTGGACTGTTCCTTTAACTGAAGTGGTTTCTGTAGTTTGGTGGACTGTTTCTTTTACTAAAGTGGTTTCTGTAGTTTGGTGGACTGTTCCTTTAACTGAAGTGGTTTCTGTAGTTTGGTGGACTGTTCCTTTAACTGAAGTGGTTTCTGTAGTTTGGTGGACTGTTCCTTTAACTGAAGTGGTTTCTGTAGTTTGGTGGACTGTTCCTTTAACTGAAGTGGTTTCTGTAGTTTGGTGGACTGTTTCTTTAACTGAAGTGGTTTCTGTAGTTTGGTGGACTGTTCCTTGAACTGAAGTGGTTTCTGTAGTTTGGTGGACTGTTCCTTTAACTGAAGTGGTTTCTGTAGTTTGGTGGACTGTTTCTTTTACCAAAGTGGTTTTTGTAGTTTGGTGGACTGTTCCTTGAACTGAAGTGGTTTCTGTAGTTTGGTGGACTGTTTCTTTTACCAAAGTGGTTTCTGTAGTTTGGTGGACTGTTCCGTTAACTGAAGTGGTTTCTGTAGTTTGGTGGACTGTTCCTTTAACTGAAGTGGTTTCTGTAGTTTGGTGGACTGTTCCTTTAACTGAAGTGGTTTCTGTAGTTTGGTGGACTGTTTCTTTAACTGAAGTGGTTTCTGTAGTTTGGTGGACTGTTCCTTGAACTGAAGTGGTTTCTGTAGTTTGGTGGACTGTTCCGTTAACTGAAGTGGTTTCTGTAGTTTGGTGGACTGTTCCTTTAACTGAAGTGGTTTCTGTAGTTTGGTGGACTGTTTCTTTTACCAAAGTGGTTTCTGTAGTTTGGTGGACTGTTCCTTTAACTGAAGTGGTTTCTGTAGTTTGGTGGACTGTTCCTTTAAATGAAGTGGTTTCTGTAGTTTGGTGGACTGTTTCTTTTACTAAAGTGGTTTCTGTAGTTTGGTGGACTGTTCCTTTAACTGAAGTGGTTTCTGTAGTTTGGTGGACTGTTTCTTTTACCAAAGTGGTTTCTGTAGTTTGGTGGACTGTTCCTTTAACTGAAGTGGTTTCTGTAGTTTGGTGGACTGTTCCTTTAACTGAAGTGGTTTCTGTAGTTTGGTGGACTGTTTCTTTTACCAAAGTGGTTTCTGTAGTTTGGTTGACTGTTCCTTTAACTGAAGTGGTTTCTGTAGTTTAGTGGACTGTTCCTTCAACTGAAGTGGTTTATGTAATTTGGTGGACTGTACCTTTAACTCAAGTGGTTTCTGTAGTTTGGTGGACTGTTTCTTTTACTAAAGTGGTTTTTGTAGTTTGGTGGACTGTTCCTTTAAATGAAGTGGTTTCTGTAGTTTGGTGAACTGTTTCTTTTACTAAAGTGGTTTCTGTAGTTTGGTGGACTGTTCCTTTAACTGAAGTGGTTTCTGTAGTTTGGTGGACTGTTTCTTTTACTAAAGTGGTTTCTGTAGTTTGGTGGACTGTTCCTTTAACTGAAGTGGTTTCTGTAGTTTGGTGGACTGTTCCTTTAACTGAAGTGGTTTCTGTAGTTTGGTGGACTGTTCCTTTAACTGAAGTGGTTTCTGTAGTTTGGTGGACTGTTCCTTTAACTGAAGTGGTTTCTGTAGTTTGGTGGACTGTTTCTTTAACTGAAGTGGTTTCTGTAGTTTGGTGGACTGTTCCTTGAACTGAAGTGGTTTCTGTAGTTTGGTGGACTGTTCCTTTAACTGAAGTGGTTTCTGTAGTTTGGTGGACTGTTTCTTTTACCAAAGTGGTTTTTGTAGTTTGGTGGACTGTTCCTTGAACTGAAGTGGTTTCTGTAGTTTGGTGGACTGTTTCTTTTACCAAAGTGGTTTCTGTAGTTTGGTGGACTGTTCCGTTAACTGAAGTGGTTTCTGTAGTTTGGTGGACTGTTCCTTTAACTGAAGTGGTTTCTTTAGTTTGGTGGACTGTTCCTTTAACTGAAGTGGTTTTTGTAGTTTGGTGGACTGTTTCTTTAACTGAAGTGGTTTCTGTAGTTTGGTGGACTGTTCCTTGAACTGAAGTGGTTTCTGTAGTTTGGTGGACTGTTCCGTTAACTGAAGTGGTTTCTGTAGTTTGGTGGACTGTTCCTTTAACTGAAGTGGTTTCTGTAGTTTGGTGGACTGTTTCTTTTACCAAAGTGGTTTCTGTAGTTTGGTGGACTGTTTCTTTTACCAAAGTGGTTTCTGTAGTTTGGTGGACTGTTCCGTTAACTGAAGTAGTTTCTGTAGTTTGGTGGACTGTTCCTTTAACTGAAGTGGTTTCTGTAGTTTGGTGGACTGTTCCTTTAACTGAAGTGGTTTCTGTAGTTTGGTGGACTGTTCCTTTAACTGAAGTGGTTTCTGTAGTTTGGTGGACTGTTTCTTTTACTAAAGTGGTTTCTGTAGTTTGGTGGACTGTTCCTTTAACTGAAGTGGTTTCTGTAGTTTGGTGGACTGTTTCTTTTACCAAAGTGGTTTCTGTAGTTTGGTGGACTGTTTCTTTAACTGAAGTGGTTTCTGTAGTTTGGTGGACTGTTCCTTTAACTGAAGTGGTTTCTGTAGTTTGGTGGACTGTTCCTTTAACTGAAGTGGTTTCTGTAGTTTGGTGGACTGTTTCTTTTACCTAAGTGGTTTCTGTAGTTTGGTGGACTGTTCCTTTAACTGAAGTGGTTTCTGTAGTTTGGTGGACTGTTTCTTTAACTAAAGTGGTTTCTGTAGTTTGGTGGACTGTTCCTTGAACTGAAGTGGTTTCTGTAGTTTGGTGGACTGTTTCTTTTACCAAAGTGGTTTCTGTAGTTTGGTGGACTGTTCCTTGAACTGAAGTGGTTTCTGTAGTTTGGTGGACTGTTTCTTTTACCAAAGTGGTTTCTGTAGTTTGGTGGACTGTTCCGTTAACTGAAGTGGTTTCTGTAGTTTGGTGGACTGTTCCTTTAACTGAAGTGGTTTCTGTAGTTTGGTGGACTGTTCCTTTAACTGAAGTGGTTTCTGTAGTTTGGTGGACTGTTTCTTTAACTGAAGTGGTTTCTGTAGTTTGGTGGACTGTTCCTTGAACTGAAGTGGTTTCTGTAGTTTGGTGGACTGTTCCTTTAACTGAAGTGGTTTCTGTAGTTTGGTGGACTGTTCCTTTAACTGAAGTGGTTTCTGTAGTTTGGTGGACTGTTTCTTTTACCAAAGTGGTTTCTGTAGTTTGGTGGACTGTTCCGTTAACTGAAGTGGTTTCTGTAGTTTGGTGGACTGTTCCTTTAACTGAAGTGGTTTCTGTAGTTTGGTGGACTGTTCCTTTAACTGAAGTGGTTTCTGTAGTTTGGTGGACTGTTCCTTTAAATGAAGTGGTTTCTGTAGTTTGGTGGACTGTTTCTTTTACTAAAGTGGTTTCTGTAGTTTGGTGGACTGTTCCTTTAACTGAAGTGGTTTCTGTAGTTTGGTGGACTGTTTCTTTTACCAAAGTGGTTTCTGTAGTTTGGTGGACTGTTCCGTTAACTGAAGTGGTTTCTGTAGTTTGGTGGACTGTTCCTTTAACTGAAGTGGTTTCTGTAGTTTGGTGGACTGTTCCTTTAACTGAAGTGGTTTCTGTAGTTTGGTGGACTGTTTCTTTTACCAAAGTGGTTTCTGTAGTTTGGTGGACTGTTCCTTTAACTGAAGTGGTTTCTGTAGTTTGGTGGACTGTTCCTTTAACTGAAGTGGTTTCTGTAGTTTGGTGGACTGTTCCTTTAACTGAAGTGGTTTCTGTAGTTTGGTGGACTGTTCCTTTAACTGAAGTGGTTTCTGTAGTTTGGTGGACTGTTTCTTTTACCAAAGTGGTTTCTGTAGTTTGGTGGACTGTTCCGTTAACTGAAGTGGTTTCTGTAGTTTGGTGGACTGTTCCTTTAACTGAAGTGGTTTCTGTAGTTTGGTGGACTGTTTCTTTTACTAAAGTGGTTTCTGTAGTTTGGTGGACTGTTCCTTGAACTGAAGTGGTTTCTGTAGTTTGGTGGACTGTTCCTTTAACTGAAGTGGTTTCTGTAGTTTGGTGGACTGTACCTTTAACTGAAGTGGTTTCTGTAGTTTGGTGGACTGTTCCTTTAACTGAAGTGGTTTCTGTAGTTTGGTGGACTGTTTCTTTAACTGAAGTGGTTTCTGTAGTTTGGTGGACTGTTCCTTGAACTGAAGTGGTTTCTGTAGTTTGGTGGACTGTTCCTTTAACTGAAGTGGTTTCTGTAGTTTGGTGGACTGTTTCTTTTACCAAAGTGGTTTTTGTAGTTTGGTGGACTGTTCCTTGAACTGAAGTGGTTTCTGTAGTTTGGTGGACTGTTTCTTTTACCAAAGTGGTTTCTGTAGTTTGGTGGACTGTTCCGTTAACTGAAGTGGTTTCTGTAGTTTGGTGGACTGTTCCTTTAACTGAAGTGGTTTCTGTAGTTTGGTGGACTGTTCCTTTAACTGAAGTGGTTTCTGTAGTTTGGTGGACTGTTTCTTTAACTGAAGTGGTTTCTGTAGTTTGGTGGACTGTTCCTTGAACTGAAGTGGTTTCTGTAGTTTGGTGGACTGTTCCTTTAACTGAAGTGGTTTCTGTAGTTTGGTGGACTGTTCCTTTAACTGAAGTGGTTTCTGTAGTTTGGTGGACTGTTTCTTTTACCAAAGTGGTTTCTGTAGTTTGGTGGACTGTTCCGTTAACTGAAGTGGTTTCTGTAGTTTGGTGGACTGTTCCTTTAACTGAAGTGGTTTCTGTAGTTTGGTGGACTGTTCCTTTAACTGAAGTGGTTTCTGTAGTTTGGTGGACTGTTCCTTTAAACTGAAGTGGTTTCTGTAGTTTGGTGGACTGTTTCTTTTACTAAAGTGGTTTCTGTAGTTTGGTGGACTGTTCCTTTAACTGAAGTGGTTTCTGTAGTTTGGTGGACTGTTTCTTTTACCAAAGTGGTTTCTGTAGTTTGGTGGACTGTTCCGTTAACTGAAGTGGTTTCTGTAGTTTGGTGGACTGTTCCTTTAACTGAAGTGGTTTCTGTAGTTTGGTGGACTGTTTCTTTTACCAAAGTGGTTTCTGTAATTTGGTGGACTGTTCCTTTAACTGAAGTGGTTTCTGTAGTTTGGTGGACTGTTCCTTTAACTGAAGTGGTTTCTGTAGTTTGGTGGACTGTTCCTTTAACTGATTGGTGTCTTTCTTCACAGCATGTGAACGGAGCCATCCTGCCATTGTGGCTGCTCTGCTGAACCATGGAGCGGAGGTGAACACCATCTGCCTTCAAGGGTGGACGGCTCTGCAGGAAGCAGCAAGCAGAGACAATGTGGAGATTTGTGAGATGCTGCTGAAGGCTGGAGCTAAACACAATAACCGCAACATGTACGGCATCGCCCCATTGTTTACTTCTGCTCAGAACGGCCAACTGGCTGCACTCCGCCTCCTCATCAAGCATGGTACCTGAAAAAATGTTCTGGTTTTGTTTGTTTGTGCTGAGCAGTTCTTTTAATGCATACACTGCTTCTACAAAGAGGATTTGCAAGATGAAAAACTAATAGCACACAGGGTTAAGGTTTCATGGACACAGTCCATCTGACACCACTGAGAACTCCATGTAGATCGGTCATGGCTACAAACACAGAAGCAGACAGGTTCCATCTGTTCAGTTTGCACATTCGACTGGAGGTGGTAACCATAAGGGAGATTGACCATTTCCTCAGCAGAGGGTATCTCTGTAACTTGCCTTAGTAAATCTGTTGACAGACAAAATGACAGTGTTACTTTCTGAAGCAAGCAAACAAGTGATAAAGTTGGAGGAACAATGGGAACACAAGGAGCTGTGGGAGTTGACCCATAGGAGGATGGTTGTTGTTCTTGTTCTGTGCACAAAGACGACATACAGACACAAACTCATCAATATCAGAATTCATCGGAGGCCACCACAAATACCATTTAGCAAAGCCCAAGGTGTGGCTAGTTCCAACAGAGCAGGTGAAAGTGCAACTGTGTCAAATCCTGTTTTTTCCAGCTGAGGCGTCTGTCTAAGCTGAAGCCCATATTATCCAAAAAGCACCTGGAGACAGTGATTCACGCATTCATTACATCTAGGCTTGATTACTGCAATTCACTTCTGTTTGGCGTCAGTCAAGCCACCATTGCACGATTACAACTGGTTCAGAACGCAGCTGCCCGATTTTTAACCAGCACACGCAAAAGAGAGCACATTACACCAGTCTTGGCCTCCCTTCACTGGCTACCGGTTCATCTTCGAATCCAATTCAAAATTCTCATGTATGTCTACAAATCGCTGAACAGTCTCGCCCCCGCCTATCTCTCGGATCTGATACACCCATATGTCCCTCCACGTGCTTTGAGGTCAGAGGATCAGGTACTCTTAATAGTTCCAGAAACTCGCCTTAAGCGCAGAGGTGACAGGGCGTTCTCTGTAGCAGGCCCAAGACTCTGGAACGAGTTACCGCTGCTCATCAAACAGGCCCCCTCCCTCTCAGTTTTCAAATCCCGGTTAAAAACTCACTACTACTCCATCGCTTTCAATGCCAGCTGATTTGTATTGGATCGTTTGATTTATGATCTGCAATGTTTTTATGTTTTTCGTGTTGTACTTCATTGTCTGTGTTGCCTGTTGCGTGTTTGTTTGTCCAGCACTTTGGTGTGGACTTGTTCCTGTTGAAAGTGCTTTATAAATAAAATGGTATGGTATGGTATGGTATGGTAACTGTGAACCCACTGAATAACTTTAGACCTTGCAAATGCAGCAACAAACTCTCAGTCTGGAGGTCAGGTATCAATCTGTTTCTTGTACTTTTCTGATGACGCTCTTGATTTTCCAGCTGACTACTCCCACGATGCAGGATGTAGGTAATATGATTCTGACAATTTTGGGCATGTCAAAAATCAAGAAATTTCAAGAAAGAGCATCCAGTTTGATGTGTCTTGAACCTAGGCAACAAGTGATGGTGAAAGCAAGCAAAAAAGAGTGAACACTGGGCTTGGTAGGCATAAAGTCTAAAGATGGGCCAATAATTTATCTTCTTCTTTCAGCTTTTCCCTCTTCAGAGGTCACCACAGAGAGTCATCCTCCTCCTCATCACTCTGTCCTCTGCATCCTCTGTCCTCACTCCAACTACCTTCATGTCCTCTCTAACTGCATCCATATGTCTCCTCTTTGTCTTTTTCCTGCAGCTGCATTTCTAACATCCTTCTACCAATATACCCACTGTCCCTCCTCTGGACATGTCCAAACCACTGTCCCTCCTCTGGACATGTCCAAACCACTGTCCCTCCTCTGGACATGTCCAAACCACTGTCCCTCCTCTGGACATGTCCAAACCACTGTCCCTCCTCTGGACATGTCCAAACCACTGTCTCTCCTCTGGACATGTCCACACCATCTCAGTCTGGCCTCCCTAACTTTATCTCACAGTTGCTCAACCTGTGCTGTACCTCTGATGTCATCCGTCCTTGTCACTCCTAAGAAAAACCTCTTTAGAAGTGACAAGGATGGATGAGATTAGGAATGAGATATTCTAATAATAATAGGACAAGATTTTATGGTCTGTCCATATTATGAAAGGATGCATGGCTCAATCCAACCAGTGCTGCCAACCAGCCCTCTTCCAGGACTAGTTTACTACAAGTAGTTCTTGGTTGCCTATGTAGTAGTTTTACTCAGCATTCATTCATTCATTCTGCAGAGTTGGTAAAAAATAAGTTGCAGGGATATACTTTACAATCAGAAGTGAGTCATTGTGACAGAACAGCCCCAACACCAGAGTCAGATATGTCAACCCTGAGGATGAACCAGTGTTCAGGATCTGGATGGGTCAAGATGGGAGGAAGTGAAAAGATGTTTTACTTTATGATAAGCTTTATTCTCTTCTGAAGACCAGGTGAAGGGTCTCTGAATGGATGTGAGTTGTTTAGAAGGTAATGCTGTCTGGCTGTAGTTCCAGAAGAATTGTCAATAAAAGTTACCATAGCAGTTTATTTATAGAGCACTTCAAACACCCCAGGACCAAAGTGCTGTACACAAAATACAACAATTATACAATCAGTAACTTTTTTTAATGAATTAAAAACAATTAAAAGACAATGTCAGATGGTGTCAAAAGCTAAGAGAAGAAATTGGGTTTTAAGAAGGGACTTAAAACAGACAGGGAGGAGTTCTGTCTGAAGTCATCCCATAGTTTAGGAGCTGCCACCGTTAAAGCACAATCTTCGAGTTTTCATTTTGTCTTTGGTACACTCAGTATCAGCTGATGAGGGATCAAGGGTGTAGGGATGTAGCAGCTTTTCACGATCCTTGTGTTTTCGACCCATTTGCAGGCAGGTGAACGAGGCAGGAGTTTTAAAATAAAAATGATTTATTTTAAACAACAAAAACAAAAAGCTGACGTGGCAACAAAACTTACAATAATGGGAACAGGCAGGCAAAACAGGACGGTACAGACTCAGACAGGGACTAGGAAGCAGAGACAGGAAGGACGTGTTGTCTGTGCTGTCTGTACAGACAGAACAATGATCGGATGAGGAGTGGAGGAGAGAAAGGCTTTTTATAAGACAGAGGAAAGTGAGTAAGAGAGTTCCACAGGTGGGGGGCAGCCACACTGAAAGCCCGGTCTCCCATGGCCCTTAATTTGGTTCAAGGAATGTGAAGTAGATTACTGTTCTGTGATCGTAGAGACCGGGTGGATGAATATGGTGCAAGAATGTCCTTTAGATAGTCAGGTGAAGTTCCGTGTAAGCATTGATGTGTAATGAGAGCAGTTTTGTACTGAATTCTGTAGGTGACAGGAAGCCAATGGAGGTTATGGAGAATGGGTGTAATATGTTCAAATTTACGAGCTCTCAATAAAATCCTTGCTGCACTGTTTTGAATATATTGAAGTTTCTGAAGGTTTTTGCCAGGGATTCCAATAAACAGGGAGTTGCAGTAGTCGAGCCTGGAGGAGACAAAAGCATGGACGAGTTTCTCAGCATCAGAAAAAGTCAGAGATGGACGAAGTCTGGAGATGTTTCGAAGATGGAAGAAGCAGGTTTTAGGTTGCCAAGACTAACACATTCCAGCCTATCGGAGAGGAAAGATTTGAACCAGTCCAGGACGGTGTCACAGAGACCGACCTCCACATGAAGACGGTGGAGGAGGATACTATGGTCCACAGTGTCGAAGGCTGCAGTGAGGTCAAGGAGGACAAGGATGGAGGGAGAACATTATTTTATCAACTGAAATGTTTGAAGTTCCATGATTTGGTAGATTAGAGGACAGCAGGACATGTATGAAGACAGCAGGACATGTATGAGGACAGCAGGACATGTATGAGGACAGCAGGACATGTATGAGGACAGCAGGACATGTATGAAGACAGCAGGACATGTATGAAGACAGCAGGACATGTATGAGGACAGCAGGACATGTATGAAGACAGCAGGACATGTATGAGGACAGCAGGACATGTATGAAGACAGCAGGACATGTATGAGGACAGCAGGACATGTATGAAGACAGCAGGACATGTATGAAGACAGCAGGACATGTATGAGGACAGCAGGACATGTATGAAGACAGCAGGACATGTATGAGGACAGCAGGACATGTATGAAGACAGCAGGACATGTATGAGGACAGCAGGACATGTATGAAGACAGCAGGACATGTATGAAGACAGCAGGACATGTATGAGGACAGCAGGACATGTATGAAGACAGCAGGACATGTATGAAGACAGCAGGACATGTATGAGGACAGCAGGACATGTATGAAGACAGCAGGACATGTATGAAGACAGCAGGACATGTATGAGGACAGCAGGACATGTATGAAGACAGCAGGACATGTATGAAGACAGCAGGACATGTATGAGGACAGCAGGACATGTATGAAGACAGCAGGACATGTATGAGGACAGCAGGACATGTATGAAGACAGCAGGACATGTATGAGGACAGCAGGACATGTATGAAGACAGCAGGACATGTATGAGGACAGCAGGACATGTATGAAGGACAGCAGGACATGTATGAAGACAGCAGGACATGTATGAAGACAGCAGGACATGTATGAAGACAGCAGGACATGTATGAGGACAGCAGGACATGTATGAAGACAGCAGGACATGTATGAAGACAGCAGGACATGTATGAAGACAGCAGGACATGTATGAAGACAGCAGGACATGTATGAAGACAGCAGGACATGTATGAGGACAGCAGGACATGTATGAAGACAGCAGGACATGTATGAAGACAGCAGGACATGTATGAAGACAGCAGGACATGTATGAGGACAGCAGGACATGTATGAAGACAGCAGGACATGTATGAAGACAGCAGGACATGTATGAAGACAGCAGGACATGTATGAAGACAGCAGGACATGTATGAAGACAGCAGGACATGTATGAAGACAGCAGGACATGTATGAAGACAGCAGGACATGTATGAAGACAGCAGGACATGTATGAAGACAGCAGGACATGTATGAAGACAGCAGGACATGTATGAAGACAGCAGGACATGTATGAAGACAGCAGGACATGTATGAAGACAGCAGGACATGTATGAAGACAGCAGGACATGTATGAAGACAGCAGGACATGTATGAAGACAGCAGGACATGTATGAAGACAGCAGGACATGTATGAGGACAG
>JBBPBX010106066.1:0-11494 GCA_038048925.1 Garcialebias charrua | reverse complement strand
TCATCAGACCACAGAACACTTTTCCACTTTGCATCAGTCCATCTCAGATGAGCTCGGGCCCAGCAAAGCCGGCGGCGTTTCTGGATCTTGTTGATGAATGGCTTTTGCTTTGCATAGTAGAGCTTTAACTTGCACTTACAGATGTAGCGACGAACTGTAGTTACTGACAGTGGTTTTCTGAAGTATTCCTGAGCCCATGTGGTGATATCTTTTACACACTGATGTCGGTTTTTGATGCAGTACCGCCTGAGGGATCGAAGGTCACGGGCATTCAATGTTGGTTTTCGGCCTTGCCCCTTACGTGTAGTGATTTCTCCAGATTCTCTGAACCTTTTGATGATATTACGGACCGTAGATGGTGAAATTCCTAAATTCCTTGCAATAGCTCGTTGAGAAAAGTTGTTCTTGAACTGTTCGACAATTTGCCCACGCATTTGTTCACAGAGTGGTGACCCTCGCCCCATCCTTCTATGTGGATGACTGAGCATGTCAAGGAAGCTGCTTTTATACCCAATCATGGCACCCACCTGTTCCCAATTTGCATGTTCACCTGTGGGATATTCCAAATAAGTGTTTGATGAGCATTCCTCAAATTTCTCTGTCTTCTTTGTCACTTGTGCCAGCTTTTTTGAAACATGTTGCAGGCATCAAATTCCAAATGAGCTAATAATTGCAAAAAATAACAAAGTTTACCAGTTCGAACGTTAAGTATGTGGTCTTTGCAGTGTGTTCAATTGAATATAGGTTGAAAAAGATTTGCAAGTCATTGTATTCTGTTTTTATTTGCGATTTCCACAACGTGCCAACTTTTCTGGTTTTGGGCTTGTATGTTCTTTCTGCTTTCTTCTGCTAACTTTGGCTTGTTCTTCTATTTCAAGTACATTTAAGCATGTTTTTAGCTCATTTCAGCTGCTTTTCAGCTATTTTGTTGCTAATTTCAGCTCTAATTTCCTAATTTTGTGCTCATTTTTGCTTATTTGAAACAGCAACAATATGTTTTTTCTGCTTTCTTCTGCTAACTTTGGCTTTTTTTCATATTCAACCACATTTCAGCATGTTTTTAGCTCATTTCAGCTGTTTTTCAGCTATATTATTGCTGATTTCAGCTTCTTTTTTTTAGCTAATTTTCAAATTTTGTGCTAATTTTTGCTTATTTAAAACAGCAAATATATGTTCTTTCTGCTTTCTTCTGCTAACTTTGGCTTGTTCTTCTATTTCAAGTACATTTCATCATGTTTTAGCTCATTTCAGCTGCTTTTCAGCTATTTTGTTGCTAATTTCAGCTTCTTTTTTTTAGCTAATTTCCTAATTTTGTGCTCATTTTTCCTTTTTAAAAACAGCAAATATATGTTCTTTCTGCATTCTTCTGCTAACTTTGGCTTGTTTTTCATATTCAACTACATTTCAGCATGTTTTTAGCTCATTTCAGCTGCTTTTCAGCTATTTTGTTGCTAAGTTCAGCTTCATTTTTTAGCTAATTTCCTAATTTTGTGCTAATTTTTGCTTATTTAAAACAGCAAATATATGTTCTTTCTGCATTCTTCTGCTAACTTTGGCTTGTTTTTCCATATTCAACTACAATTTCAGCATGTTTTTAGCTCATTTCAGCTGTTTTTCAGCGAGTTCAACTGCAACAAGCTGCACACTGCATTCTTGCAGGAAATGCAGTTTCTCTAGTTTAAGTTTGCCTCCATGCGGCCCCCGGTTTTCTTTCTCTGTGCAAACACCCTCCTTCACACCTTCTCGCTCATATTCAAACGAGATAAAAAGAATTTAACGACCTTTCTGGGAAAAGTCGGCCATCTTCGCGCATGTAAGGAGGCCAAAACACACACACGTGCACCACGGTGGCAGGTGGATGTTTGGCTAGAAGCCGGTGCGGTAACGACTAAAGCAGGGCAGATTGGAAAAGCGCGCTCGGCGGGGACAGGAGAGGAAGGCCGGGGTGCGCTAAGGCCACGAAGCCTTAAATGGGAGAAACAGGCGAGTTTACTGCGCGTTGGAGAGTTTTTTTCTAATAAAGGTCAACAAAATGTCTGATTTTTACATTTCTAACCATGCTTAAGATGTTAACTCAACCTAATCTGCTGCAGCTGACAGGAAATAAAAGCTATAAATATTAAAAATACGTCTCTGTGCACAAACTCATGCTATCAAAGCACTCATTGTTCCTTCCTCCTTATCGTTTCCCCTGCTGCAGTGTTTTTTCCTTCCTGCGCTCCCGTACCTGCCCTTATCTGCCTCGCTTTCATCTGGAGAGGCCTCCGAGGACCAGAGACAAAGGGGGAAAGAAGGAACGCTCACACACAAAAAAAAGAAAAAAAGAAAGAGGGGTATGAGACGGGAGAGGAGACGGAGATAACGAACACACAAAACGCTCGCACACAGGAGGCCATTGTTCGGCGATTTCGCTGCGGGTCCCTGTGATCACGCCGGCTGAGAATGATGAGCGTGCGGCCTCTTCGCTCCTCCTTTCATCTCCTGACGCTCACAGAAGTCCTCGTCCTGGGCTTTCCAAGTTCCTTGGATACTTCATTGTTTTTAAAAAAGTGTTCACGTGCACAATAACTCTATGAAATTATTACTTTTGGCTGATGAAACTGAGCCGAGTGCTGAATCAAAACGTCTGGGACAAGGTGTCCCATCCTGGTCCTGGAGGGCCACTATCCTGCATGCTTTACTTGTTTCCCTGCTTCAGTACAACTGACGCAACGCTTGAATGATCTCATCTTCCACCGAAGCCTGTTAATCGCCCATACGTTCCAATCAGGTGTGCTGGGGCAGAGTAACGACTAAAATCTGCACAATAATGGCCCTCAAGGACCAGGACTGGACACCTCTGCTCTAAAAGGTGCAGGATAGTGGCCATTGTTGACCAGGGTTGGAAACCTCCACTCTAAAAGTTTCAGAGAAGTAGTAGCACTCAAGGAGCAGGACTGGACACTTCCGCTTTAAACCGTGCAGGGTAGTGGCCATCCGGGACCAAGATAGGACATATTTGATCTAAAAGATATAGGATGTCCTTCAAGGAACAGGATTGAACAACTCTGTTCTAAAAGATGCAGGATAGTGGCCCTCAAGGAGCAGGATTGAACAACTCTGTTCTAAAAGATGCTGGATAGTGGCCCTCAAGGACCAAGATTGGACACCTCTGTTCCAACAGATTCAGGATAGTGGCCCTCAAGGAGCAGGATTGAACACCTCTGTTCTAACAGATGCTGGATAGTGGCCCTCAAGGACCAGGATTGAACACCTCTGTTCCAACAGATGCTGGATAGTGGCCCTCAAGGACCAGGATTGGACACCTCTGTTCCAACAGATGCAGGATAGTGGCCCTCAAGGACCAGGATTGGACACCTCTGTTCCAACAGATGCAGGATAGTGGCCCTCAAGGACCAGGATTGGACACCTCTGTTCCAACAGATGCAGGATAGTGGCCCTCAAGGACCAGGATTGGACACCTCTGTTCCAACAGATGCAGGATAGTGGCCCTCAAGGACCAGGATTGGACACCTCTGTTCCAACAGATGCAGGATTGTGGCCCTCAAGGACCAGGATTGGACACCTCTGTTCCAACAGATGCAGGATTGTGGCCCTCAAGGACCAGGATTGGACACCTCTGTTCCAACAGATGCAGGATAGTGGCCCTCAAGGACCAGGATTGGACACCTCTGTTCCAACAGATGCAGGATAGTGGCCCTCAAGGACCAGGATTGGACACCTCTGTTCCAACAGATGCAGGATAGTGGCCCTCAAGGACCAGGATTGGACACCTCTGTTCCAACAGATGCAGGATTGTGGCCCTCAAGGACCAGGATTGGACACCTCTGTTCCAACAGATGCAGGATTGTGGCCCTCAAGGACCAGGATTGGACACCTCTGTTCCAACAGATGCAGGATAGTGGCCCTCAAGGACCAGGATTGGACACCTCTGTTCCAACAGATGCAGGATTGTGGCCCTCAAGGACCAGGATTGGACACCTCTGTTCCAACAGATGCAGGATAGTGGCCCTCAAGGACCAGGATTGGACACCTCTGTTCCAACAGATGCAGGATAGTGGCCCTCAAGGACCAGGATTGGACACCTCTGTTCCAACAGATGCAGGATAGTGGCCCTCAAGGACCAGGATTGGACACCTCTGTTCCAACAGATGCAGGATAGTGGCCCTCAAGGACCAGGATTGGACACCTCTGTTCCAACAGATGCAGGATAGTGGCCCTCAAGGACCAGGATTGGACACCTCTGTTCCAACAGATGCAGGATAGTGGCCCTCAAGGACCAGGATTGGACACCTCTGTTCCAACAGATGCAGGATAGTGGCCCTCAAGGACCAGGATTGGACACCTCTGTTCCAACAGATGCAGGATAGTGGCCCTCAAGGACCAGGATTGGACACCTCTGTTCCAACAGATGCAGGATAGTGGCCCTCAAGGACCAGGATTGGACACCTCTGTTCCAACAGATGCAGGATAGTGGCCCTCAAGGACCAGGATTGGACACCTCTGTTCCAACAGATGCAGGATAGTGGCCCTCAAGGACCAGGATTGGACACCTCTGTTCCAACAGATGCAGGATAGTGGCCCTCAAGGACCAGGATTGGACACCTCTGTTCCAACAGATGCAGGATAGTGGCCCTCAAGGACCAGGATTGGACACCTCTGTTCCAACAGATGCAGGATAGTGGCCCTCAAGGACCAGGATTGGACACCTCTGTTCCAACAGATGCAGGATAGTGGCCCTCAAGGACCAGGATTGGACACCTCTGTTCCAACAGATGCAGGATAGTGGCCCTCAAGGACCAGGATTGGACACCTCTGTTCCAACAGATGCAGGATTGTGGCCCTCAAGGACCAGGATTGGACACCTCTGTTCCAACAGATGCAGGATAGTGGCCCTCAAGGACCAGGATTGGACACCTCTGTTCCAACAGATGCAGGATAGTGGCCCTCAAGGACCAGGATTGGACACCTCTGTTCCAACAGATGCAGGATTGTGGCCCTCAAGGACCAGGATTGGACACCTCTGTTCCAACAGATGCAGGATAGTGGCCCTCAAGGACCAGGATTGGACACCTCTGTTCCAACAGATGCAGGATTGTGGCCCTCAAGGACCAGGATTGGACACCTCTGTTCCAACAGATGCAGGATAGTGGCCCTCAAGGACCAGGATTGGACATCTCTGATGTAGGGTTTAACAAACGTTGATATGGCTGACACCAGTCTATGTTAAAGTGGCGTAAATGCAAATATAAATGTATTCAAATCATAGCGGTCAGTGTTCCAGTTTTTAATATTTTTCGTGGCTTCATAATGTTCCTATTTTCATTTCGTTTTCACATTTCTTTTATTTACTTTTCATTTTATATGTTTTATATGATTGTCTATTGTCGTCTGTACATCCTCTGTGGTTTTTTTTTTAAATCAAGTCTCTCTTGTAAATGAGTCCTCGAGGCTCAGTGAGACTAACCTGTAGAAATAAAGGTTGAATGAATAACAGTTTACTTTCGTTATTTGACCAATTGAAGTAGAAATCGGCCTTGGATCCGCAGTTCACGCCGTCAGTTTGTACATTGGACCATCAAATTCCTGAATAAAGACATTTGAATGACATCAAGCTATCTCTGGACAACTTTTCTGATATAGCCAAGGTAGAGGTAAAAGTGCCTGTGGGACTCTTTTTGCTGTTTTTATTTTCTTTCTGTCTGGCTGTTTTTGTGAACATGAGTTTGTCTGAAAATGGGCCGACACTTTTTCAAAAGGTCTAATTTTAATGGCTTAGTGTCCACCAGGGCTCAAACCATCTCCACCTTCTACCACTCGTCTGTTGGGTGGCAAAGGCAACAGTTCCAGGAGAGAAACTCAGACCTCCATCCTCAGCAGCAACACTCCACCTCCTTCTGGGGGGCCACACGGCACTCCCAGACCAGAGAAGATACAAAGTACATAATCCTTTTAGCAAGTTCTGGATCTGCCCCTGGGTCTCTTCCCAGAGCGATGTGCCTAGAAAACCTTTAAAGGGAGGCATCAAGGAGGCATTCTAATCAGATGAACCCCCTCAGCTGACTTATTTCGATGCAGAGGAGCAAAAACTGACCCAAACTCTTCCCCCCGAATTTATCTACAGTATTTTCTGGACTATAGGTCGCACCTTTATATAAGTCGCTTTGTCCAATTATTGTCAATAAATTGGAAAAATCGATAAACAGGTCGCACCTTTATATAAGTCGCTTCGTCCAATTATTGTCAATAAATTGGAAAAATCCATAAACAGGTCGCACCTTTATTTAAGTCGCATCTATTATGCGTCACCGCTACGCGACGCGTCACCGCTACGCGACGCGTCACCGCTACGCGACGCGTCAGCGCGTCATTTGCCCTGCTGAAAATGACGACCACAGAAGCATGCACGGAAGGACTTTTCACAAGATTAACACGGTAAAAACAATTATTTGTCTGCTGAAAATTATAGCAAACGTGTCTTAGCTTAACCGTTCCTTAATAAATTCACGTAATGGTCAAATCTGCTGGATTTAAATTTTTTCGCTTTGAAAAAGTACAAGGAAAAACAACGAAGCTAACCGCGACACATTTACGTCTATAAAACATTGAATTTTATCTCAAACATCTCATAAAGCTAATCAGTTGTAAATATCCATCTAGTGATTACGTTCTGTAAGTTTGATCAAAATCTGTCCTGTGGTTCTTGACCTATTTTGCTAACAAACACTGAGCTAACAGCGAAGTAGCTAGTTCATACCTCCAGAGCAGGAGGCCGGGCTGCGACAGACTGAGTCCGTCCAGAGGAGGCTCTCGTCGGACACATGAGGTGGGAACGGTTGGTGTACCCTAGCGGACAAAGGTGGTACTGCACCCCTAGCGGCCGAAAGTGGTACTGCACCATTTTTGCCAAAATGGAAAAACGGTCATATCTGAGCCAAAAATTGGTCTAAAAATATGGGGGGAATCCATAAACAAGTCTCACCTCTCTATAAGTCGCAGGGCATGCAAATTAGGCAAAACGGTGCGACTTATAGTCCAGAAAATACGGTAGTTCAGAAGATGATCCAGACAAACAGTGTTTCAAAGACCCCCTTTTGCTTTGCAAAAAGGGACAAAAATGTAAATGTTCAGTTAAAACGAGAAGCGTTTTAATATTAACATTTGTTTTCTCTATTCTCTTTACATGCGCAGCACAGTGGTTTAGTTAGCACTATTGCCTCATAGCAAGAATATATTGCGTTCAATTCCTGGTTTGGACCTGGGGTCTTTTCGTGTGGAGTTTGCATGTTCTCCTCGTTTGGTGGGTTTTCTCTATAGGTTCTCTGGTTTCCGCCCACAGTTCAGAAACATTCAGGTTGGGCTACTTTCAGGCCCAAGCCTCGCTTGCCAATGATGTTTGTGATCTCAGTGGGATTTGCCAGGTTAAATAAAAGTCAATAAAAAATGGAAAATGACACCATGTTTCTAGGAAATAAGACCAAGTGGATGTGAATACTAAGAAAAGAGAAGAGGACCAAGTACACAATCCTGAGGCACTCCATAAGTAAAGTGTGCTACAGAAGACTCATATTCTGAAATGAATACAAAACCTACCCTCTGCTCTAAAGGATCTAAACCAGTCCAAAGCTCCAACCTATACCCCCACCCAGTCCTTCAGATGAGATAAAAAGATGAGGTCTTCTAACAGCTTTTAGCAAGGTCTCAACGCTTATTTGAGCTGTACAGGGTGCAGGTAATACCTTAAAAAAAAAAAAAAGCGCAACAATTATTTCGTACCAGAAACAACAAACATGAGGTTAAAAAAAAGGTCAGAAACCATGGGAGGTAATGGGAGTTTTTATTTTTTAACCAAAAAAAAAGCTCTCGACCTTGACTTCTCTAAATGGTTTTCAGAATCTGTTGGAATCCTGGCAAAAACCAATGCAGATCTGTTCCTGTCTTTGATTTTATACGTCTACCTTATAATGTTTTGCTAGTTTTTTGATACTTTGTTAAAAAAAAAAAAAAAAACTTTCTTTTGTTTTTTTTCTTTTCTCTTTTGTTTTCTATTGTTTATTGTTTGTTTGTTTATTGTTTATTGTTTAAGGAAATTATACCACTGCTGTTCATTGTTCTTTAGTTTTAGCAGGTCGCTTTCGTAAATGAGCCCTTGAGGTTCAAAAGATTTACCTGACTAAATAAAGGTTGAAAAATAACTGACCTCTAGTCACGAAGCACTGAACGATTGGTTGAATTGGAAAAAAAATGGTATTCTATTGAGATTTCTTTGTGATCTTTTTCTATTGAAATCATAAAATTAAAGCATCCAATTGGAGTCACTTACTGTATGATTGAAAATAAGTTAAAAAATATATATGACTGTTAAAAAACACTGAAATAAAGAAGGGCTTAACATTGCAAATAAAATGAACCCTTGACATTCAAGTAGCTAAACCACGTAAAAATACATTTTCTAGTTTTGGTTGTTTGTTAGAACATTAGAGGCAACGTTTCAGCTGTTTCTCTGGGTCAACAAGTCTGAGCTAGCTCGATGCTGACAGTCCTGGAGCTCACAGGTTGAATTAAACCCAGCGGAAAGCTGACAAATGTTCTTTACGCTTCAGGTTACGTTTACAGAAGACAGGTAGGTGCAGCGATCCGAGCTGGCTGCGGACCATGTGCAGACCAAAGAACTGTATTTGGGGGTCGTGTTTTTGGATAATGCATGATTTGAATTAAAGCAGACATGTCAGAAATAAAAAAAGGTTATTTCCCCGTCTCATTCTGGATTCCTGGAAATGTTAACAGAACAGGCCGGCAGACTTTCAGCGACGTCAGACTGCACAAATTCCTCAAAACGCAACAGCTGGGCAAAACATGGCACCCAGTGGTTCGGTGTTTTCACAGTCTCTTACACCGTTGTCTTTAGAAACAGCAACACCTCCCTTGGACAGGAAGCAGCACGGTAGATATATGGGAATAACAAACAATTTGTCCGTAGGATTTCCCAGCAGCTCCCGATCCCTGGAATGCAACATGTTACCCCTTGGTCTACGTTTCGACAGAACTAGCTTACATTAAACCTAAAAGACAAATAGTCTGTTTCAGATCAAAGATCTTTTGGTTGGAGAGTGCTCAGGATTTAAAAAGATTGAGATTTCTAAAGGACTTTTGGAGTTAGGTTTAAATATACATCATTCTGCCTATGGATCCAAATCTAAGTCTAGTAGTAGGTCTCTTGTAAATGAGTCCCCGAGGCTCAATGGGATTAACCTGTCGGTTGAACAACGCCCCCCACAAGAATACCACATACAATGCATCATACGTCCGTTGACAAATTCTTATTCAGCAATCCATACCAAAGACAAGCAAAGACCTTGTATTAAGGAAGGGTATTGCTGTCATCCATGAAATAATAATTTTTGAAATTATGTAGTAAAAATGTGATATTATGTAGTAAAAACGTGATATTATGTAGTAAAAACGTGATACGTATGTAGTAAAAACGTGATATTATGTAATAAAAGTGTGATATTATGTAAAAAAACGTGATATGTAGTAAAAACGTGATATTATGTAGTAAAAACGTGATATGTATGTAGTAAAACGTGATACGTATGTAGTAAAAATGTGATATTATGTAGTAAAAATGTGATATTATGTAGTAAAAACGTGATATGTAGTAAAAACGTGATATTATGTAGTAAAAACGTGATATGTAGTAAAAACGTGATAAGTATGTAGTAAAAACGTGATAATACAGTATATCACGTTTTTACTACATAATATCACATTTTTACTACATACGTATCACGTTTTTACTACATATCACATTTTTACTACATATGTATCACGTTTTTACTACATAATATCACGTTTTTACTACATAATATCACGTTTTTACTACATAATATCACGTTTTTACTACATATGTATCACGTTTTTACTACATAATATCACGTTTTTACTACATACAGTACTTATCACGTTTTTACTACATAATATCACATTTTTACTACAGTACGTATGTAGGGGCGGTCGTGGTGTAGTGGTAATGGCAGTCGACCCCTGATCGGAAGGTTGGAGGTTCGAATCCCGCATCCGCCCACCATGTGTCGTTGTGTCCCTGGGCAAGACACTTAACCCCGAGTTGCTCCCGGTAGGTCTGGATGGCGCCTTGCAAGGCAGGCTACCACTACCGGTGTATGAATGTCTGAATGAATGGGTGGATGGCTGGTATTGTAAAGCGCTTTGGGGCTCCTCACAGGGGGCTGGAAAGCGCTATATAAATAAGCTCCATTTACCATTTACNTATGAATGTCTGAATGAATGGGTGGATGGCTGGTATTGTAAAGCGCTTTGGGGCTCCTCACAGGGGGCTAGAAAGCGCTATATAAATAAGCTCCATTTACCATTTACCATCACATTTTTACTACATAATATCACGCTTTCACTACATAATATCACGTTTTTACTACATAATATCACATTTTTACTACATAATATCATGTTTTTACTACATAATATCACGTTTTTACTACATAATATCACATTTTTACTACATAATATCACGTTTTTACTACAAAATATCATGTTTTTACTACATACGTATCACGTTTTTACTACATAATATCACGTTTTTACTACATACAGTACTTATCATGTTTTTACTACATAATATCACGTTTTTACTACAGAATATCACATTTTTACTACATACGTATCACGTTTTTACTACATAATATCACGTTTTTACTACATAATAACACGTTTTTACTACATACTTATCACATTTTTACTACATAATTTCAAAAATTATTATTTCATGGATGACAGCAATACCCTTCCGTATTGTATAACCTTGACATTGATTTTTCTTTACCTTGACCTAAGAGATAGGCTGATGGAAAGATTGAACAACATACCATTTATTGTGTTGGATAAAAATATCCTCGATTTATTTTACTTACTCAAAGGAGCCACACTCGAGGACACTAGAAGATTTTAAACCGGTTTTACTTGCAGACTTTCACCACAGGTTACACATGTGTACAGAAGTTTGACATGCATGGAGCCCAGTCACGTGAATCTTCCACGGGCAGTGTGCGATAATAGTTCTTGTATGTTTATCGCATATTTTATATGCTCGGCTCACAGGCAGACACAGATTTTTAATTATTAATCTTTATTTAACCAGGCGAATCCCATTGCGATCACAGATCTCTTTTCAAGGGAGGCCTGGGCCTGAAGCAGCCTAACATGCATGTTTTTGGTCTGTGGGAGGAAACCGGAGTACCCGGTGAAAACCCATGCAAGCATGAGAAGAATATGCAAACTCCACACAGAAAGACCCCAGGTCCAACCAGGGCTTGAACCCACTCCCGTAGTGGTTGAGTGGAGTGGACTGTGTTGTCTTTCCCATAATGCTTAGCGTTATTTTTTGTTTTCCAGCTGCACCATGAGTGAGAAGGACGTTTGTGATATAGACCTGCCTCTTGTGCGCTATTAAAGTTTG
>JBBPBX010106064.1:0-11495 GCA_038048925.1 Garcialebias charrua | reverse complement strand
TGTGTCGAAGTGTTCACTGATAAAGCACAATAAATCTCGTGCAGATCGGATAATGTATCACTGAGATATAACTGTAGTAATAATATAGGGGGCGCTATGGAGTAAAAATTTACATAACATTATCAATGTGTGTCAAAGTGTTCACTGATGATGCACAATAAATCTGGTTCAGATCGGATGATGTATCACTGAGATATAACTATAGAAGTAATGTAGGGGGCGCACTTGAGTCAAATGTTTGCCCACCATATCAATGTGTCCACAAGGGCTCACTGATGATGCACAATAAATCTGGTTCAGATCGGATGATGTATCACTGAGATATAACAGTTTGAATAATCTAGGGGGCGCTCTTGAGTCATATGTTAGCCCACCATATCAATGTGTCCACAAGGGCTCACTGATGATGCACAATAAATCTAGTTCAGATCGGATAATGTATCACTGAGATATAACTATAGAAATAATGTAGGGGGCGCACTTGAGTCAAATGTTAGCCCACCATATCAATGTGTCCACAAGGGCTCACTGATGATGCACAATAAATCTGGTTCAGATCGGATGATGTATCACTGAGATATATTTATAGAAATAATGTAGGGGGCGCACTTGAGTCAAATGTTAGCTCACTATATCAATGTGTCCACAAGGGCTCACTGATGATGCACAATAAATCTGGTTCAGATCGGATGATGTATCACTGAGCTACAACAGTTTGAATAATCTAGGGGGCGCTATGGAGGGTATTTGCTAATTAGCATAAACACCTGTTCAAGGGGTGGGTAATGATCGATCATAATGATTTTGGTACTCCTCAGATCAAATCTGTTTTGGATTTACACAAAGTCTTGACTTTTTTCTCTCTCGTTACATTCATTTATCTCTGTTGTGTTTTTCCGGGTTTGCCGGCGCTGCCAGCCCTAACATCGCGAGAACTGCCACCGAGGCTACTGCAGGTGGCAGTTCTCGCGAGGCTAGTGACAGAGGCACTGGAATGTTTTTTATTTTATTTTATTTTTTAAATAATATTATAATACGGGAAATTTCCGGGAAAATAATAATTCGGGATGACGACGGGAAAGAGGGGTAAAATACGGTAGTTTCCCGGCCAAAACGGGAGACTTGACAGATATGCGACAGACCAGTACAGCGCTCGCTTCACTGTAGATGTTGCACCTATCCGCCTATCGCTCTCTTGCTCCATTTTTCCCTCATTTGTGAATAAAACCCCAAGATACTTAAACTCCTCCACTTGGGACAGGACCTCCTCCCTGACCTGGAGAGGGCACTCGACCCTTTTCCGGCTCAAGACCATGGCTTCGGATTTAGAGGTACTGATCCTCATCCCGACCGTGTCACACTCGGCTGCGAACCACTCCAGTGAAAGTTGTAGATCATGACCTGATGAAGCCAGTAGGACCACATCATCTGCAAAAAGCAGAGACACGATCCTAAGGCCACCAAAACGGATCCCCCCAACCCCTTGGTTGCACCTAGAAATTCTGTTCATAAAATTATGAACAGAATTTGTGACAAAGGGCAACCTTGGCGGAGTCCAACTTTCACCGGGAACAAGCCTGACTTACTGCCGGCAATGCGAACCAAGCTCTGACACTGGTCATACAGGGACCTAAATGCCAATATCAAAGGGCCTGGAACCACATACTCCAGGAGTACCTCCCACAGGGTTCTCCGGGAGACGCGGACGAACGCTTTCTCCAAGTCCACAAAGCACATGTAGATTGGTTGGGAAAACTCCCACGCTCCCTCCAGGACCCTGCACAGAGTGTAGAGCTGGTCCAGTGTTCCACAACCACGACAAAAACTGCACTGCTCCTCCTGAATCCAAGGTTTGACTATCCAATGGACCCTCCTCTCCAGAACCCCTGAATAGACCTTACCATGATATCCCTAGTTGAGGTCATCAGCACACCACTCCTCTATAAACAGTGTTGGTAGTAGTGTGCCACTTTCCCCACCCTGAGATGCCGTATGGTGGACCAGAATTGAAGCCGTACGGAAGTCATTCTCCATGGCCTCTCCGAACTCCTCCCATGCTCGAGTTTTTGCCTCAACGACCACCTGAGCTGCATGCTGCTTGGACTGCCGGTACCCATCAGCTGCTTCTGGGGTCCTACAGGCCAAAAAAAACCAATAGGACTCAGTGGTGGCTCCTGAAATGTCCACCAGGGGGGCTATTTCTCCAAAATGAAAAAAAAATTCCCAAGTTCAAATATGTTTTTTTAATCAGATGCAGATTAATACAAGGTCAACAGAACAATTAAATGCTCAGGATGAGAAGAACCAATTTGACTCACTAAAACAACAAAGAACAAACAAAAAAATATATAAATAAATGCATTATATATAAATTATAGAAAGAAAAATAAGCGTGATTAAAACATTTCTGCATTTCTACTTGCAAGAGGCTTTGTTCCCTTTCAGTCATGTCTCTCGGTGCAACATATGCTATGGGAATTGCACCCCCGCGCAATTACCTGAAGGAATACATTCACGCCTTTACGGCAGGGGCGTCAGCGTCGCGCCAGAGGCCCCGCCCTCTGGATACTTAAGCCGCTGACGCCCATTCATCAATCTCTTATTGCCCTTCACCTCGCTTAAACCTGAACTTCTCTCTTCGTGGGACTTCTCTGCTGCTTCATCGCTCGATCAGAGGTGAGCTTGCTCCCTACACCGAGCGCACAGAGAATTATTCCTGCGTACTGCTGGGCTAGCGAAAGCTAGTCCGGCACATTTTTCCTTAACAGCAAAGTTTTTTCTTCTCCTCTTTCCGCAGACTGCTTCGCTCGACGGCGCTAACTGCGTCACACCGCTACCTTTGCTAATTCGTAGCAGGCTAGCCAGCGAAAGCGACGCGACGGAGGAGACATCTAAAATAAAGAGAAAAAGATCTTGGAAGGACTCGCTCGTCTTATCTCCGACATGCCTCTGGAGAAAGGAAAGCGAAAGACAAGACTTCCAAAAAAGACCAGCAGAGCGGCGAGCCCACCCTAGCGCACCTGCCCTAGCAGATGCGGTTTTTCCCTCTCAGCGACAGACACCCACGAGGCCTGTCCCATCTGCTTGGGGATGCTGCACGCGAACATGGCGTTGGACGCACCCGAGTCTTGCCCACACTGCAGCCAGATGCTGGAGGCGGTGAGGAGGCACCGGGCGGACTTCGTCACCAAGGCCATGGGGGCTGCTACGGCGCCAGCAGACCCGGACATTACTGAGCCTCTGACTCCTACGCCGGAGCTTGAGAGCATGGCTTTGGACGACAGCACCAGAGTCAAATGGGGTGACAGCCCAGATGTGCTTCCCCCCATGGTGGACTTAACAGTCGAATTTGATACTCGAGGCATGATGAACGAGGACGAGATCTTGATTTCAGCCTCAGGTGAATTTTCTGCGGACGATGCCGACGTCGGATACGGGGAACAGGGAGAAGACCTCTCCCGCACCCCGGTACCTGTGCTCCTGGAGACTGACTTTTCCATCCCTGCTCTGTTCAACTTGTGTCACAGAGCAACGGACGCACTGCAGATCCCATGGCCGGAGCCTCCACCTCGTCAACAAGTCACGGAGTTGGCAGGAAATTATTTTTACTCAAAGTAGCAGGCCGCCACGAGGCAAAGGATGCCCATCTTTCCGGACTTCCTCACAGAGCTGACTTGCAGCTGGTCTCAGCCCAGAGCTCCCATGCTACTGCCGCTCTCGCAGTTTCTCGACGTGGACGGGATGAATGAAGTGGGAATAGCCAACGTGCCTCAAATCGAGGACACGCTGGCATCTCATCTGGATCCCAAGTCAACCGGGACAAAACCAACTCTCCCCATCAAGGCCTGTGGCTTCTATGCTCGAGAAATGCTACAGGGCTCAGGGTCTCGTGGCGCGCGCGATGAACGCGTCCGCAATGATGCAAGCCTACCTGGCTGAAAAACTACAGGAGCTCCAGGTAACGACAGACAAGCAAGCTGTTGCGGAACTGCTATATGAAGCCCGCAGGGCAACAGACTTTGTACTCCGCAAGATGGGGACAGCAGCTGTTACACAAGGCAGAAGAATGGCTGAAGTGGTCATCGCAATACGCCATCTGTGGATGACCTTAACTGACCTCCCGGAGGGACAGAAAGTTCCTTTTCTCCACCATTCAATAGAACTGACGGGACTTTTTGGGAAAGCGCTGGATCGAATTTAGACCAGGCTGGACCAGAGGCGCAAACAGGCTGAAGCTCTCCGAGTGGGCATCCCCAGGAGAACCTTTGCCCCCCCCCCAAGGAGTCAGCTGGGAGCAGAGCACCGCAGCCTTGACACCATTCAGCCACACGTGCCCCACCGCAAAAGCGGCCGGCGTACGAGGTCGAGCACCGGCAGAGACCACCGCCGGGCCCACCTCGGACCGAACACGCCTGGAGTAAGAACAGATTTGTTCCCCGCCAGGCGGACCGGTACAGAACCTCCTCTGCGAATCGGGATACCAAACAGAAGCGTGCCTGATGAACCAGGACCGCTTCTTAACTTTACACGATCACCCGCCCACGCGGTACGGGAAATGATCTTTTCACGTCCAGACTTTGTTTGTAGCACGGTACAAAAAGCTGGTGACTTTGTTTTAGACACAAATCATGTTCTTTCTGCTGTGAGTGACATAAAGTCAAATATGTCGTTACACATAAGCACGAATAAAGCTAAAAAAACAGCCCCTCTCTGTTTTCTTGACTCACAAAAAAACAACAACAACAAACACAATAACATCAGCAGAACGGGTCCCTCTGTCCTGCCAGCCGACATAAAGGGAGGGGGCCATCTCCCCCCCTCCCTCACGGCTCACGGGGTGTTAGCCTAATCAATGAACCCCAGCAGGGTGCCTCGGTTCTGTCTGCAACAGACAGGCCCAGAGGCGCCTGCAAGCAGGCCCGACACTCCTCACAGAGACAGGTGAGGGGGGTCACGTGCTCCAGCCCCCGCTCCGTTGTAAACCACGGGGTGGACAATACACAAACCAAACAAACCCGTGACATGTCCGCGCTCCAGGGGTGCGCGCCGACAGAATCTGACAACCCACCTTCCTGGCCACCTATTCAACGGTTCCCAGTAAGGGACGGGGGGCCACGGCAGAAGCCCGCAGGCTAACACCAGCTTCACACGTTCACAAAGGCAGTTGTGATGAAACTGCAGTGTGTGTAAACAAGCCAGGGCTGAATCAGACTCCTCTTCATTTTAATCGAAGAGGACTGAGCTCTCTGTCACCAACCAATATAAAGTCTGCTCAGCACAAAGGACCATCTCCACATTCTCATGCTGAAGCTGCCCCCTTATCCGTGGTGGGCGACACGCAATGCTCAAGCAGTGATCTTGTAGCACGTGACCGCGCTCAATGTGCTGACTCAGTTCTGCTCTTAAACGACGTACCCCCACCGGGTGAAACACAGCCCACCGGTGGTTTGTCAGGCTCCAGGACCCTTTTAAGGCCGGAGACCAGTAAACCAGGCCCAACCAGGAAACGGGCTGGGGCCAGGAGATCTGCTCGTTTACAAAACTTGCAACCCCTCCGATCCATGACCCCCAACAAAAAGAGGAAAAACAGACATTCTGTCCCGCTTTTGTCTAATAATGACAACAGATTGCCTCTGCCCCCAGACACTCTTGATCAGAGCAGTAGGACGGTACATCTGCAGGAAGGTCTTCTCGCTAACGTGGTTGACCTTCAAGGGACCACAGGAATTAGGGCCCTTGAGGGAGAGCTGGTTGGTTCTACCACTTGCTCCTCTACAGGGACCCTCCACGTCACCAGAAGGGACAGTCTCGCCACTTAGGCTGAGAGCTGTGGCAAATTTCAGTTTGGTGGCGGAAAGGGACAAGCTAGTGGCCTCAGGCCTGCCAGAGAATGTGGTAATTACCATTCAAAATACACAAGCTAGGTCAACTCAGTCTCTTTATGCCCGGAAATGGCGTATTTTTGAAGACTGGTGCACAGAAAGAAATATTATTTCTTATTCATGTTACCTGGCTCAGCTCCTCACATTTTTTCAGGACTTGCTGGAGAAAGGTCATTCTTTTTCAACAATTAAAGTGTTTCTATCAGCAATTTCGGCCTGTCACGAAGGCTGGGGGAGCAGGACGCATGGCGCGCATCCGCTCATAATAATATTTATAAAGGGCGTGCTGAGAAAGAGACCCCCTAGCAGGATCTTGACCCCTGGATGGGATCTTAGTCTGGTCTTGGGGCCTCTTTGTGATCCTCATTCGAACCACTGAGTGACATTAAGATAGAGTTATTATCTTATAAGACCGCTCTTCTCCTGGCTCTTTGTTCGGTGAAACGTGTGGGTGACCTCCATGCCTTGTCCGTACACCTAATGTGTACCAGGTTCGACCCTGACAGGTCAAAGGTCACCCTAAGGCCTAATCCCACATATATCCCCAAGGTCTTGACTCTAAACCACAGAAGTCTGGACTTTGATCTATCTTCTTTTCCACCTGCTCCTGTCCTCACTCAGGAACAGGAAAGGCTGAAGTCTCTGCCCCGTGAGAGCTTTAAGCACTTACATGCAGAGAACAGCCGAATGGAGAAAAACAAATCAACTGTTTGTGTGCTTTGCAGCACCTGCTACCGGAAAGGCCCTATCAAAGCAGCGCCTCTCACACTGGGTGACTGAGGCCATAAAAAGGGCGTACAGTAGCAAAGGTCAACAGGTGCCCTCTGGAGTGCGCGCTCACTCTACTCGGGGCTTGGCCACCTCGTGGTCACTGTTCAAGGGTGTACCAGTTGCAGACATTTGTGCTGATGCGAACTGGAGCTCATTAAACACTTTTGCAAAGCATTACAGTTTGGATGTTACTGCGTGTGATGTCACTCAGGCTGTCCTTTCTTTTCTTTTTTTCCATTTATAGATGGCCTCCTTTCTCACCTTATAGCCATCCTCTCACTCCAATATGTATTTTTTTAAAGACCGTGTAAAGTAAAATTAAATTTGTGTTTTGAGTTGGTCACACGACATAAATATGTGTTATTAATCACCCATATAAATCTGACTGATTAAAAACATTGTTTACCTTATAAAATTAAGTCTCAATGAAAAAACATGATTGTGCCCTGGTCTGAAACGCTGAGGGCGTGTCAGCGCGTAGGCGTGGTTTCAGCGCAGTACTACCCCCCTGTCCTGCCCCATGAGCTGAGCTGTGTGTGGAGAGGCAGACAGGTGCAGCAGTAAACCTGCTCTGTTTTTATCTGAGTTCTGGCTGTAACAGCAGCTCATTTTTCCAAGAGTTACGCTGTTTTTAGTGCACTAACAACTCTGGTTTTGTTTTTAAAGTTGAGGACACAACTATAATTCATAACTACGCTGTTATGTGTTTAATATTAGAGGCGTAGCCAGAATTTCATGGGGGGCGGTTCGTTTAAAAGAAATCTGGACCTTTTCAGACAAGCATGCCTCGATAGCTCAGTGAGAAGAGCGTTGGCTCGCCGTTCCAAACCTTATGGGTTCAATTCCCACATGGGACAACATTTTTTTTTTTATTCATTCCAGATTAAAAAAACACAAGAAAACTATTTACAAAACAACAAGAAATAAAGCATAAAGTTTTTTTTAATCTGGAATGAATAAATAATCTAAAAAAAAAAAAGTAATACCTTGTGGGAATCGAACCCACGAGGTCTAGATAAGGTTAGGAGCAGCTAACGGCGCAATGTGTTACCCAGTGAGCCACCAGGATATGTGTCTTTATGAGCTCCACATTTATTATAAACAAACCGCCTCTCATAGAATGACTAGTTGGGACTTCATAGGCAAAGTAATGCGTTTCCAGTGAGCTACCAGGACGTGTCTATATTTTAAGGTCCACATTTATAAACGAACAAACCGCCCCTCATAGAATGACTAGATGGGACTTCATAGGCAAAGTGGGTGGTTCGTTCGAACCCAGCGAACCGGCATGCGATTCGCGAGTGAACGGATCCACCGAGGCGAAAAACTAATTTATACGGCTGGAGCTGCAGGGGGTGGGGCTTTAGACCGCGTGACGAAACGCAGTCACATTTAAACCACGCCTAAAAAATCCTGAAACAGAAATATCTTTAAACAAAGTTTGATCTATAACTCCAAAATTAATTGAGCTACAATTTTGAGATTTTTTACTCATTTACAAGATTACAATTATGACATTTGTAATGTTTATTGAAGAAAATATTGAAATTCACTTTACACGGTCTTTAAATAGAGAGAAAGAAAGAAAAGAGAAAGTAAGACAACAAAACAACAATTAGCCACAAAAAGAGCACAAGGCAAACATACCCAACCTCCGTCCACAATCCTGAAAAGCACATGACTAATAATGTCAAGACTAATATGATCTAACAGAAGATTTTTATACTGATTAATGCTAAGATTATTTTTATTTTTCCAATTTACGAGTATGGTTTTCTTTGCGATGCATAAGGCAGTGAAAAGCATATAGGATGTATTTTTTTCTAGTATAACATCTTCAAAGATACCCAATAAGCAAACAGATGGAGAGAGTGGGATATTAAATTTCAAACATTTAGACAAGTCTTCACATACCTGTACCCAGAACCTCTGAACGGGTGGACAGAACCAGAGTGCGTGAATATAATCATCAGGTATATTACTTATGCACTGTGAGCAGTTGTTAGATGGTGTAAAGCCCATCTTAAACATCCGCTGACCTGTATAATGTACTCTATAGAGAACCTTATATTGTATTAATTGTAAATTGGAGATTCTAGTCAATTTAAAAGTATTTGAACATACTTGAGACCAAATTTTTTGTTCAAAGTTGATTGATAAATCTGACTCCCATTTTTCAACAGGTAGTGCTATCGAGTCATCGATTCTAGACAATTTTTTGTATATTTTAGATAATAATTTGGGTGGTTGAAAATTAACAAAGGTGGGCACAGACCGCTAGAGAGCGCTAAAGCGCTAATCCACTTACAGCGGACCTAAACTTTTTGTCAGCGTTTTTGTGGTTTGACTAACTTTTATAATTCATAAGCGGATTTGTGCTATTTTTATTTAAAATGCAGTACCGCTAATAACTAATTATCTATCAGTAAAAACCAATAAACTTATTAGAGGCTCTTATGCTGGCTCCGTAGCTGCTTGTTTTACCTTTTTCCCCACCGTAAAGAGCAGAGAGGAGGGAGGGTTGGAGGGGGAGGGAGCAGAGCGGAGAACAGACTCGGATCTACCATGTAGGCAAATGATGCCGTTGCCTGGGGATCCCAATCAGCAGGGGCACCGGCCCCGCCGCGCCCCGGCCAGTCACCTACATCCCTAACATTGATCCTGCTTGTTAATGTACATTTAACATAAAAATAATTATAGTTACGATGAAAACGATCATTAAATACGCAATACAAAAACCGGTCGATTTCTGTATCCCCCTACTAAAAAATGGACTATTCCATCTTGACATCTTCCGGGTCAGAGGTGAACTCGGGGGCTAATTCTGTGGCTAGCTGGTTGTGCTGGGTTTCTTGGATAAATCCGCAGAGAACCCCGCTGTTTCAAGCCAAATTAACGCGGCCGGAGGATTTTATTGTGTGTTTTGTGTCGACCACTCGACGGTGAGTCGTTAGTTTTATGTATTTTAGTTACTTTTCATTAAATCTGTTGACTACCTATAGAATCTTGACATCTTCCGGGTCAGAGGTGAACTGGACGCTAACTCTGTGGCTAGCTGGTTGTGCTTGGATAAATCCGCAGAGAACCCCGCTGTTTCAAGCCAAATTAACGCGGCCGGAGGATTTTATTGTGTGTTTTGTGTCGACCACTCGACGGTGAGTCGTTAGTTTTATGTATTTTAGTTACTTTTCATTAAATCTGTTGACTGCCTATAGAATCTTGACATCTTCCGGGTCAGAGGTGAACTGGACGCTAACTCTGTGGCTAGCTGGTTGTGCTGGGTTACTTGGATAAATCCGCAGAGAACCCCGCTGTTTCAAGCCAAATTAACGCGGCCGGAGGATTTTATTGTGTGTTTTGTGTCCACCACTCGACGGTGAGTCGTTAGTTTTATGTATTTGGGTTACTTTTATGTATAAATGCGGTGGCGACACACCCGTGTATTTGAGATTTAAAAGTGGTTTTAGGGATTAAAAGATAATTCTCTTTTTTGTTAATTTCGTGGCCGAATAGAATATATGTACGTAATCTTTACGTACATACGTACTTTACGTACAAGGATTTATTCAATACTTTATGTCGTAAAGTATTAAATAAATCCTTTGATTTTTGTAATTTCATCCTTTTAGGATCATTTTAGTTACTTTTCAGTTGGCAGTGTAGTGCAAATATTGGATAACGCTGCCGGCTACCAATTGTCGAATATAAATAGCGGATTAGATTAGCTTCCCCTAATTTTCATAAGACATTTGTGCTTTTGAAATTGTGGACCTAAAAAAATTAATAAGCGTTTTAGAAATTGTGGAACTAATTTTTTGATTAGCGTTGCCCACCACTCTAACACACATGTTGGTGTTATTCCAACAATGTTTTATTAAGCTTAAATTTCTTTTTTACAATTGACTTAATTTGTTGGTATTGTAGGAAATATTTATTATCAATGTCATATTGTATTATTAATTTATTAAATGGAATAAAGTCTATACCCTCAAATATGTGTTCCAGACATTCAATACCTTTCATTCTCCAACCTGGGAAATTTAACATATTATTTTCTTGTTGAATGTCAGGATTGTTCCAGAGAGGTGTATGTCTACATGGGAGTAGTGAAGACTTTGTCATTTTCAGATACTCCCACCATGCTGTCAGAGATGAGCTAATATTGATGCTCTTAAAGCAGACATGTCTTTTTAAATCTGTACTGATAAATGGTAGATCTGAAATCCTAATATTATTACATAAAGTTTGTTCTATATCTATCCAAGTTTCATCTAGTGCATTCGGTTTTAACCACTTTGATATATATTGTAACCTGTTGGCTAAATAGTAGTAATAAAAGTTTGGAAGTTCTAATCCTCCGGTATCTTTAGATTTCTGTAATGTTTTTAAACTAATACGTGGAGTTTTATTTTTCCAAAGGAATTTAGATATAGAAGAGTCCAGGGACTTAAACCATTCAGTTGAAGGTTTATTTGGAATCATTGAGAATAAATAATTTATTCTCGGCAGCACCATCATTTTTACTGAGGCAACTCTTCCCATAAGTGATATGGGTAGAGATCTCCATCTAGTAAGATCGTCTTCAATTTTCTTTAATAGTGGGATATGATTTAATTTTATTAAATCCTCCAATTTAGGAGAGATATTAACACCTAAATATTTAATGTTACCTGATTGTAGTCTTTCATTAAGAGAATTATTAAACACGCAATTTATTGGAAGAACTGTAGATTTTGTCCAGTTTATAGAATAATCAGAAACTTTTGAAAATGAGTTTATTAACTTTATAACATTAGATATTGAGTTTCCTGAGTTCTCAAGAAAAAGCAAAACATCGTCAGC
>JBBPBX010106063.1:0-11495 GCA_038048925.1 Garcialebias charrua | reverse complement strand
TGACTGTTTGTGCTATTTTATGAAAACATGGAGGCTGAAAAGGCGCACGTTATGGTCATGACTGGCAGAACGGAGACATGCCTTGAAGCTCAACGGCCTTGTGCTTCCCCCCGCATCCTCTTTGCCCCGCTCCCCCTCCTCCTCCTCGTCCTCCCCCGTATGCACCTGTGGGATTAAATCCACACAACCAAATGCCATTGACGAAGCTATCATCCATAAATCTGGCAGAGCTCTCACTTGGTTCTGAACACACTAGATCCAGCTCAGACTTGCTTCTCGTTACAGGGGGTATTTTACAGACAGAATCAGCAGAAAATAGGAATATGGTACAAGACCATGTGCAAACATTGATGGGTGGTATTCACACCACTCCTGGCTCTGTGGGTGAACAAAGGGGAGGTGATGTGTTTCGTCCACCGTCCTCTGATGCTTCTTTCAGCGTGACATCTTTGGGGGCTTCATATGACTCCGTGCCACTGACCTGTCCTGGTCCAACTGCTTGTCCTGACCTCAGGCCTCCTGCCACAACTTTTGATAAGGTCACTGGCTGGCAGCGAGGAAATTCAGGTCGATTAAATAGAATTGCTGATAATGTTCACACATGCCTTGACGCAGCGCCTCCTGCTCAATTCATGTTACCTCTCGTTTCTTCCACCACAGCTGAGGGAGTCCGCAAACAGACTTACACGCCTTTTAGTTTGCAGGATACTGAGTTGATCCGTCAGCGTTTGCCTGATATCCAGAAAGGAGGTTCGGCTTGGATCCGCGCTTTTCTGGAGGCATGCGCCGGAATTGTGCCATGTCTGGGTGATTGGAGGAGGGTTTTCACAGCATGCACGTCGTTTGGTAGTTTGACTGAAATAGAACAGGCTGCTGGGACTAAATTGGACCCAGACAGTGACACACTGCACGACCACGTTCAAATTTTATGGCCAATTATACGAGAGAAATATCCGACGTCTATGAAATCTTCAGACTTGTGTGAGATTCCTCCGGCTGTTACAGAACGGGGCACGACCTACTTATCTAGAGTAAAACTCTTGTGGGAAAATAGAACTGGAAATGATCCAACGATTGATCCTACGACTCAACTGTTGTTCAGAGGAGCTGTAGAGAGCTCTCTGTCTGATGATGTTAAGAAGAGTTTGGCGTCTGTTGTTGGCCTAACAAAGATGGATTATGATTTATGGGCAGCCCACATTGTTCATTTTATTGATCAATCTTTTGATAAGAGGGAGTCTGATGACAGGGAATTAAAATCCCTTGAAACTCAATTAGCTAAGGCCCAATTAAAAGACATACGTGACAAACTTAATTTCACAAAGGTGAATGCAATTCAGATGCCCCAGGTTCAGGGTCCTCCTACATCATCTGATAATTCATATCAACAGAGACCTCTGGGCCCATCCACATCCTGGCGCAGGGGTCGGAACAAACGTCTGAGGGGCAACCCTCGACCCACGGACAGGTGCCACCGGTGTGACGGGGTGGGACATTGGCATTTTCAATGTCCGACCAAACAGGATTTATCGAGACAGGAGGTGACGCCAGCTCGTTATCCACATGACGTATATCCACCACCACCAGATAATACTCCACATGGCCCTATGCCGGGAGCCAATAATCAGGCCCCAGGCCAATATCCTATCCAATAGGGGTGCCCTGGTCCGGCAGTAGGTGGCGTCTTGTATTTGGAGCCTTTTTGGTATCGTTAACCATTAACGGCCGAAATCACATGTGTATGGTTGATACAGGCGCCAGGTATTCGTCAGTTAACACGTCACTCCCACGATCAAGCCAGAGGAGTGGCCGCTCTCGTGTGGAATAATCTGCGCTTTGAACACTCCTTCCTGATTTCTGACATATGTCCAGTGAACTTTATTGGACGAGACATTCTGTGTGATCAGAACGTGACTTTGATGATGAGTCCTGACAACGTCCAGCTGAGTTTTCCTGATGGAACTGTTCAGTACTGTGCTACAGTGAAAAGCTCCATTCATCAGATGCTCCAGGTTGAAGGGACTTCTGCTGAGTCTGGTCCAGCCGAATTTCAAGCTGAAGTTTGGTGGGGAGCAGTTCCTGACTTTACAACTACGCTCTTGTACGACACACTGCAGAGCTGGAACGCCTGGATTAATGTCATAAGATCTTATGACACGCTTCCTGATGTGGCACATTGCACGCTGAACTATGACCTTTGTGGTGATGGGGACTACGATGTGCTCTGGACAGGACTGCTTGAACATTGTCAAGAGACTGGTGAATTTCCAGTGGCTGAAATCATGGACATTTATGTGGCCCCGGAGGGAGTGGTGGCAGGCGTGAAATTGCCCGCACCGTTACTGCAACTGTATATGCTTGGCGATGTATCAGCTCCACATGTGTCATTGATGGTTGTGTCTGGTGCTGATGCGAAGAATTTAGGTCCTGTGATGAGACGCTGTCTTGCTGTAAGGGAATGGGTGCCTACACAAAATCCACACTTACACTATTCTCCAGAAACTGATACTTACAGGATCACACACAGATCATTCACATTATTGTTACCTGAGAAACATTCTCTGCCTAGATCACATGGCGGAGAAAACACAGACCATGTTGATACGGACAAACTGTTAGCCAGTTTGCCTGATACACTTTGGGCCAGGAGTTCTACAGATGTGGGCCTGCTGAGTGTCAACCCTGTATCGATCGTCCTGAAGCCAGGCACGATTCCAATCTATAAACATCAATATCGTGTCAATATCTACCTCCTCATGATTCTACTTTTGATCTTAGCTGATATTGTTATTGATTTTAATTGTTTTATTATTTGTTTTATTGTCGTTTAATTCTGTTGCTCCTTGTAGCACTTTGAGATTTTCATTAATGAAAAGTGCGTTATAAATTGAATTCATTATTATTATTATTATTATCGACTCCGACAGGAGCAGATTGACGGTATAGAGCAAACTATTAAGGGTTTGCTGGAAGCTGGTGTGTTGCAGCCTACTGTTTCGAGCTGGAACACACCTCTACACCCGGTACCAAAAGCTGATAAATCTCATTACCGTTTAGTTCATGATTTGAGGCCTATAAATAAGGTTGTTGTTCCATCTAATTATGGTACTCCAAATCCTTATGTTATGATGAATGCTATTCAGCCAGAACACAAGTTTTTTACTTGTATTGACCTGGCGAACGCGTTCTTTTGTGTGCCTCTGGACGCTGGATCAAGGGATCTGTTTGCATTTACCTTTAAGGGGAAACAATTCACGTACAGTAGACTGCCTCAGGGTTTCGTGGATTCGCCCTCTTTGTTCAATAATGTATTAAAGCAAGTCCTTACTGATTTGCCTTTGCCACCGGGAGTGGTTTTAATCCAATACGTCGATGATATTCTGATAGCAGCTCCGACTTCAGAAGCTATTATGCACGCATCTGAAGCTGTGCTTCGACATCTAGCCCAGTGTGGTTTTAAAGTGTCAAAACACAAATTACAGGTGGGTCGTTCAAAAGTTCAGTTTTTGGGTAGGATCATCTCTGGCTCTGGCCTGCAACTGACGCCATCTCAGAAAAGCTCCATTTTAAATCATTCTAAACCAGCAAATGTTAGGATGATGTTAAAATTTTTGGGGCTGATCAATTACAGTAAGAACTTCATTCCTGATTTCAGCCGTGAGATGACTCCTTTGAGAAGCCTCATTTCGGCTGTGGGATATAAAAATTTTGTGTCCCCACTGCAGTGGACGGAGGAAGCTGACAGGGCATTTGTGGAGATTAAACAAGCTTTGTTTGATGCGTGCTCTCTGCAGTGTCCAGATTACTCCTGGCCATTTCACTTGGTAGTGGATGAAAAAGACGGATTTGTGAATGCCGTCTTGTTTCAAAGAGGGAAGCTGACTGAGAGACTACACGTTTTGATGTATGAAAGTGCACAATAAGATCTAATTCTGACCCTTCTCAATGTATTGTACAGCAGGTACGAGACGACTTGGCTGAGCTGAGCGCGTCTGAGGGGCTGGGCGCATCTTAAGGACTGGGTGTGTCTGAGGAGCTGGGAGTTACATCTGTACAGAGTGACACTGCATCTCGACCAGTTCCAGGGCCTGATACAACTTGAGGAAAAACTCAAAACAGACTTAAAATAACATTACATAAAAAGGGGACGTTGTTTGTTGTACATAATTGTTACAGGAAGAATGAATTTCCTAGCGGTGAGGTTAGGTGTGGTAACCACTTTTGGAATATTGTTTACAGGTCTCACTCTGTGGGTTGCAACGACAGCTAAGACAGGCTCCCCTGAAGTTGTTCACGACAATGTCAACAGATCTTGTGATGAGGACCCTAACTTCTTGCTCAGAAGAGGGGAAGGTGGAGAGTTTGCTGGCATGATGCAGAGAAGGAAGGTAAATGTTTTCTTTGTCCTGGAGACCGAGTGGAAGGGCAGCAAGGCTCACGGTGTTGGAGCAGGATTAAAGCTCTCTTACTTTGGTGTGGATAGTGGAGAAGATGGAGTAGAGGTTGTGTTGAAGGAGGTGTTGACATAGGATGTCGTGGTGGTGTGACATGTGTCTAATGGGGGATGTGTCTTATGGTTGAAGTATTACGTCTAATGCTAGGCAGTTGGGTTCGGATGTTTTGAGTTTTTTATACTGTATAGTTAAACACACCATTTCAAATAACTAATTAGATCAACGTTTTAACTCTTCATACAGTGATGAGAGCTGGAAACAGTTATACATTTGATAAAGTTATAGAATATCATTTTAATAAGTGCCTAAAAACAGGTTGGATATGAATGTTTGGGGTAATTTATACAGATTTAGTGCTGACTTTTTCTTATTTTTCATTTACAGGTCAATTCTGGACTGCTGATGATCTGTCAGCCCTGTGACAGAACGTGTAAGATAAAATTGTGAATAATTTATATTTGAAAAGGGGAAATGCACTTTACAATGTTTCCACAGCTGTGATGGAAAAGCAGAGGAACCTTACCATAACTGGGTTTACATTCCTCCCCTTTTTCAGCGGATTAATTAATGTTGAATGAATGTTTAATGTTGCAGTGTGAACAATGAAGGGAAGATCTATTTCCCTGCACCATTTTTTATCCTACAGGTAAAGGTGTGGAACATGCAGCAGAGCAGAACTAATCACATTAACTAACCAACTAATATTAAATGCCAAGGTTTTCTCATTATTTGTTGAAACCTCTCAATTGTTGTTTACACCATATGTTGAAAGGATACATATGGTTATTCTTACACCTGTGAAGAATGACTGTGAGTTTGATCCAGGAGATCCAGAAGGATTGACGGTTGTTGAGATGAATGAGTCAGACAGAATGTGAATGTTTCAGACAGATTAATGTGATTATATATATATGTTTGTGCCTGTGAATGTGCAGTACAATAGTTGTGTGTTGATAGATTTTTGAGAAAGGTGTACAGGGTTTTCACTATTTTCCTATAGATATAATTTAGTTTTATCAATTTTAATTCTTAGATTTGAACGATAATTAGAAAGGTTTTAGAGGATACATTTTAGCTGCACCTTGTTAAGAAGTATCAGAGTAAGCCTAGCTGTGAATTCTACTGATAGGAAGTTGTTTGTGATAAACATTTTGGTACAGAAGATAATATATATATACAGTATATGGATGTGAATAAGATAATTGAGTTTAACAGGTTATGGAAGGATTTTTGTGTTTTCTGTTCTGATCAGTTTAATCATAGGTTTAGTGTTAATTTTCTGAATGTGGTCTTAGCCCTTATCGCAGACATCTCTGAATAAGAGCAGTTGAGCTTTTTCTCAGATATCAGACTAGTCAACAGAGTAGTGTAGGGTTTTTCTCCTCACAGGTGTCTATGATGATGAAGATGAGATGGCCTGACTTGGCTAAAGCATAGTTTAGATTCTTTGCTAAGGTTAACACATAGAGCAGAGTATATGCAATGTTTTGAAGTTTGTTAAGAGTTGATAAATCAAATTTTGGGAAATTTAAGGGTTTTTGAGAAAGTATTGAATTTATAAGGTCTGATTAAAGTCCAGTTGTTTTTTATTGAACGCCTTTTAAAGGTATTGAATTTAACTTCATTATTCCTGCATATACCCTGTTGAGGCGTGATATTTGATAGGAGGGACAGTCCGCTTCATTTTATTGTTTTGTTTGGTTTATTTCTTATTACATTTATTTGTTGTTTTGTTTGTTTTGTTTATTTCTTATTACATTTATTTGTTGTTTTATTTTATTCTTTGTTTTTGGTTGATTTCTTTGCTTTTTGTTACATTTATTTTTTAGATTGTTAGTTTTGTTTTACGTTTCCAGCATATAAGCTCTGACGGTTACCATATATTTTCTTACGTAGTTTTGTTACCAATTAGTATTGATGCTTATTTTTATATAAGGGTTTTATATTCTGGGTGGGTAACTTAGATGTAATATTGCTGTGGGAGGGAATGTTAGAGATTTCCAATGTGTATCAAGTTTTTAATTGCATTCTCACATAGAACATATAGGATTTTGTTGACATGATGTTTGTCATGTCAAAAGGGGAATTGAAATATATTTCTATCAGTATTACATTACACCCACTATGCTCCATTATTTGTATTCACTTAATTCTGCCTTATAATGTGAAATGTGACACTAGGCAGAACGTTTTTCTCTCGGGCTTTGTTTTCACTAGGGAACAGTACACGCCTGCACATGCAACACACCCAACATTTGATGATTGACATACAGAGCTGATAGCTTGTTGGCTGAGAGGCGGATCACTCACAGAGTAGAAAAGTTCTAGGGCGGTTCCAAGGCGGTTCGGTTCCAGGATTGGTCCCACGAGGCGATGACGTCATCTAGAGGTATAAAACCGTGGTCCGCCTTCGAAGATGTGTGTGTGTGGACTTGTGCTCGGTGAGAGGTCTGTTGGTCGCTGTAAGGTTTATTCTTATAATGTACAATAAACCTGCTTAAAACTTGCACATTCGTTTCAGAGCTTCCCTTCAACTTTTGAACCGCAACAGATCCTAAAGGTTGCAGACCCCTGTTTCACAAATCAGAAAAAGGTTTCACAAAGCTCAAACTTAGTTTTATATATTCTTCTATTAGTCTAGAACAGGGGTCTGCAACCTTTAGGATCAAAAGAGCCATTTCTGTCCCTTCCGTTCACTAAATTAAACATGTCCAGAGCCGCAAAACCTGCTACAATTGTCATTTTCAACTGGTGGCCCATGGGCCACTTTACGTTTCTGGCCAGTAGGCGTGAAATTATAAAACTAAAAACATCCAATGGTTGTTAACATTTATTTTTGAGACAAAAGAAAAAATGGCATTCCATCCATCCATCCATCCGTTATCTTTACTCGCTTCTTACTTTTCAGGTTGTAGGGGGTCATTGGTGCCAGTATCCAGGTTGCAAGTCTATCAGAGAAGACTGGATTCTTGTAAAAAAAAAACAAAAAAAAAACATTATTTTGCCAATATTTATAAAACTAAAACAATGAACTGTTTAGGCTCATGCATTTTTTTTTATTGTGGAGAAAGTGAGTATCCTAGCCTGGCCCTCGCCTTCCTGCACAGCTCCGCTCAATTCTCATTTCCCTTCACTGCACAGTCTGGGACTTCTCTCATAGACAACGATTTCTCCGGTAGAATTTTGACCGGACCAATCAGAGGACAGAAGGGGCTGAGTTTTTGGCCCCTAACCCACGCCCCCACCTGTCCCAGCGCAGCCAGCGAGCAGCCACATGTTCTCATTCAAAGCGATGCAAAGCGATGCAGGACTGTTTTATAAATGACACAAATGTATTAATTTCCCCTTCTTAATCCCTTATCTGGAGTTTTCTTTTGTTTTTTTGGCCAAAAGTCAAGTGTTCGCTCCCTCCTCCTCCTCCTCTCCCTCCGCTGATAAGGAAATGCCTCAGGTTGTCACGAGAGAATTAAAGTCAGGTTTTAAGTTGCTGCCCGAGTCCCATCAGATTTCCTGGTCTTCTGGTGTGTTGGACCAGCGATCCATGGTTTTATTTTATTTTATTAGGACGTTTTATTAACATATAAACGCAATATGCAACGGAGCGAGAGAAAATTCAGCAGGAGGCGGAGCTGAAGTCAAGTTCAGCAGACCACGGGGGAGCAGCCATCAGCAGAGGCCACGCCTCCAGCAAGAATTGGTTGTCAATGGAGAGGTCCCAGACCCTTGTCTGAAGCGAAGTGAAGGACAGGGTCTGGTTTTAACCAGGCTATGAGTATCCTAGAAGAAATAAAGCATGAAGTTAAAGCGAGTATAATTTATTCTATGTACTAGTATCCACATATTTGCAAATTAAATTACAGGAAAACTGCTAAAACTACTTTTTTTGTTTGTTTTGGGTACAGTATAACATCCTATAAAATTCAGTTTATGTTATGCTTGTCTCAGCAGGTTGGCCTCCAGGGAGCTGTGCTTGAGTGGTTCAAATCTTACCTGTCTGGGAGAACTTTTTCTGTCATGATAGGCGATCTGTCTTCCTCTTCATCAACCCCTCTGACCTCTGGCGTACCACAGGGATCTATTCTAGGGCCAGTCCTTTTCTCTCTTTACATGCTGCCATTAGGATCAATCATTGCACGTCATAACCTGTCTTTTCACATGTATGCAGACGATTTACAAATCTATCTGCCAGTCACTCCCAACCCCTCACCCAGTTCAAACACTCTTGTCAACTGCTTAAATGACATTAAGCACTGGCTCTCTCAAAACTTCCTCCACCTAAACACAGATAAAACTGAATGCATTTTATTTAGTGCTCCTGGTGACACCAACAACATCCTTCCCAGTCCCAGTGTTGGTTTTCCCCTCCCCCACTTCAACCCGGTGGTCAGAAATCTTGGAGTGCAGCTTGACTCCAACTTAAAGTTTGATAAACAGATCAGTTCTGTTGTCAAGACCAGCTTCTTTCAGCTCCGACTGCTCTCCAAAGTCAAGTCATTTCTCAGCCGTGGTGATCTGGAGAAGGCCATCCATGCCTTTGTGACCTCCAGACTTGACTATTGTAATGCTTTGTATGTTGGTATTAATCAATCCTCCATCTCCCGTTTACAGCTTGTACAGAACTCTGCCGCGCGCTTTTTGACCAACACACGAAAATATGAACACATCACTCCTGTCCTGTCCTCTCTACACTGGCTCCCGGTTCAGTTCAGGATACAGTTCAAGCTGCTCCTGTTTGTTTTCAAAGCTCTGAATGGACTTGCACCTCTGTACATCTCAGAACTTTTGAAAGCCCATCAGCCCGGCAGAGACTTTACGATCTGCCAGTCAACACCTGCTGGAGGTGCCTCGCTCAAGGTACAAACAATGGGGAGACCGGTCATTTTCTGTTGCCGGCCCAAAAGCCTGGAACAGTCTCCCCCTTGAGCTGCGTGCCACCTCTGATCTGACTCTGTTCAAAACCAGACTGAAGACCCACTTGTTCAAAAAAGCTTTCAGTGTGTAACTTTTATTACTTTTGGTATTTTAATATGTAGCATTTTTTATTTCCATTGCCTTTTTATTTCCACTTGTTCAAAAAAGCTTTCAGTGTGTACCGGTAACTTTTATTACTTGTGTTATTTTAGTATGTAGCATTTTTTATTTCCATTGCCTTCTTTTACTGCTGTTGTTTCCTATTCTATTTTCACTGATTTATTATTCCAGTTTATTCATCTTTTTATCCTGTCAAGCACCTTGGTCAATGCAAGGCATTGTAGGAAGGTGCTATACAAATAAAGTTTATTATTATTATTATTATTATTAATTTTGGTCAAAACTTGCAAGAGCCAATGCGGAGGGGCCAAAGAGCCGCATGTGGCTCCAGAGCCGCAGGTTGCAGACCCCTGGTCTAGAATAATATAGTCCTGGTTTGAAGAGTCCAGGTGTTGTGGTTTCTGAGCTGGACCAGGTCTAATATGGTGCAGTAGCCTAAAAATGATAAAAAAAAAAACTTTGTTGAAGTTTCACAAATCAGAAAAAGGTTTCACAAAGCTCAAACTTAGTTTTATATATCCTTCTATTAGTGTAGAATAATCTAGTCCTGGTTTGAAGAGTCTAGGTGTTGTAGTTTTTGAGCTAGAGCAGATTAAACCCGCTCAAGGTACTGAAAAATTAGTTGTAATATGCCTTTAGTCATTTGCCGAATTGGAAGCTGGAATCGGAAGCTAACTTCAGCTTCGTATTCATTCAACCTTTATCTAGTCAGGTAAATCTTATAGAGCCTCATGGGCTCATTTACGAAAACGACCTGCTAAAACTAAAGAACGATTTTGTTTTATCAGCATTTAGGACAAGTTTGAGACGGAACGTGCTGTTCCCTCTGCTTCACCAAAACAAACGGACGCTTCCATAAAGCTTTCACGTCCGTTCAAAGACACGAAGGTATTTATTTTCAAAACAAGAGCAACAGCGCGAACTTTGCGTCTCTACACACTGCGGCGTCGAGAAGCAAGCTTTTATTCTGAAAGTCCAAAACAGGAAACGGTGGCTTCTGTAACTCGCCATTGCTAGACTGCTTTACGGAGGGGAAGAAGTCCAGTCAGAGAAGCTCCGTGCTGCAGTTGTATCTAACCAACCAATGGGCTGCCATTGTACACCGATGACGCCTCTCCTCATTTGCATTTATTCTTTTCCCAAATTTGCGTGAAATGAATAAGAAAATAAGGAAATACTAAATAAATAAGGAAAATAAACAAATGGGAAAATGAAAAGTTTTTCAAACAGATGTTGAATGAAAAATAGGTGAAAGAAAAATGGGTAAAAGGGATTGTATGAGAAATTGATTAATGAAAATGGGAAATACCAAATCAGGTAAATGGAAAAAGACAAAAGAAAAACTTGTTAAATTGAAAAATAGGTGAATGACAAATTGATTAAGTAAAAGTGGGAAATGGGAAAATAGGTAAATGAAAATTTGATTAAGTAAAAATGGGAAAAGAGGTAAATGAAAAATTGATTAAGTAAAAGTGGGAAAAGAGGTAAATGAAAAATTGATTAAGTAAAAGTGGGAAATGGGAAAATAGGTAAATGAAAATTTGATTAAGTAAAAATGGGAAAAGAGGTAAATGAAAAATTGATTAAGTAAAAGTGGGAAAAGAGGTAAATGAAAAATTGATTAAGTAAAAGTGGGAAAATAGGTAAATGAAAAATTGATTAAGTAAAAATGGGAAAATAGGCAAATGAAAAATTGATTAAGTAAAAGTGGGAAATGGGAAAATAGGTAAATGAAAATTTGATTAAGTAAAAGTGGGAAAATAGGTAAATGAAAAATTGATTAAGTAAAAATGGGAAAAGAGGTAAATGAAAATTGATTAAGTAAAAATGGTAAAAGAGGTAAGTAAAAATGGGAAAATTGGTAAATGAAAATTTGATTAAGTAAAAGTGGGAAAATAGGTGAAAATAGGTTAATGAATGACAAATAACTATTTATTTCACCATTTTAACCATTTTTATCACAATTTTTATCCATTTTATTTATTTATTTAATTTTGGCTAAAACGGCTC
>JBBPBX010106062.1:0-11495 GCA_038048925.1 Garcialebias charrua | reverse complement strand
GAACCACATTTATCCTGAACGGACTCGTTGGATCTTTGCCAGAAACATGAACTCCCAGTATATAAGTGTCACTATCCTGCCTCTGAGGATTCTTTAAAGTCAAAATCAAAGAATTACATGTATTTTGTGCTAGACACCTGGTGCTTTTAGTATGATCTTGTATGATTGACAAGCGTTCCTGTAACGGATACTTCCCTCTTCTCGCTTTTTCTGGTCTGTAACCCCAATCAGCAGGCCCTGAATTACACAACACATTATTCCAGTCCCCGCAATTCATGTCATGCCCATAAGTCACACAAATATACTTCACTGCCCAAATAAATGACTCCTGCCTCGCACCACAGTACATCACAGAGCAAAGGTCAAATTTAACAGATGCAGTCACCCCAACTGTGAAGTTAAACTGTAGGAAATTAACTATCATGGATCTCTTTGATCTGCTAATGTCAGAGTCTGGGTGTACCTGAATCTGAACATCTGCAACCTCTGTTCCATCTTCCCCTCTGCTGAGCAAGAAGTTAGGGTCCTTATCACAAGATCTGTTGACATTGTCGTGAACAACTTCAAGGGAGCCTGTCTTAGCTTTCGATGCAACCCACAGAGTGAGTCCTGTAATCAAAATAATTCCCAAAGTGGTTATCACACTTAACCTCACCGCTAGAAAATTCATTCTTCCTGTAACAATTATGTACAACAAACAATGTCCCCTTTTTATGTAATGCTATTTTAAGTTTGTTCTGATTTTTTCCTCAAGTTGTATCGGGGCCTTGGAACTGGTCGATCGAAGCTCTCAGTTGAAGGTGGAGCTGCAGTGTCACTGTGTACAGATGGCTCACACAGTTCCTTAGATGCACCCAGTTCTCCAGACGCGCTCAGCCCTTCGGATGTACTCAGCTCTTCAGATGTGCTCAGCTCAGCCAAGTCCTTTCGTATCTGCTGTAGAGTGCGTAGAGAAGGGTCAGAGCTTTTAACACAGTGTGTCTTATGAATCCAGTTACTGAGCTTTTCCTCAGTCAACCAAATTTTAACACAGTGAGAAGTGACGGCAGCCACTTTATAAGGGCCCTCCCATTTAGGCTGCGACCAGTTAAAACGGGCTACCTTTCTGAGAATCCAGTCACCTGTATCCACGTGGGCACAGTGTTGTTCTCCCTCTGCAGTCTGGATCAATTGAATCTGTTGAGAAATACTCATTACAGTATTATTAAGCCTCTTCAAGTACTCTGAAATATCATAATGTTGTAATTGTAACAGTACTTTCTGACGGCAACGGATGGGTGAAAGGGCATGGCATTTTCTTTCCTGTAAGTATCTCATGAGGGCTTACATTCAGGGTAGTGTTTGGAGTTGACCTTAAGTTGAACAGCACTATAGGTAGGGCTTCAGGCCATTTCAATTTTGTGTCTGCACAAACCTTTGCCAACCCCTCTTTAAGAGTACGGTTAGCACGTTCAACCAAACCCTGTGATGAAGGATGAAAAACAGCCCCAAACTTATGTCGAATGCCAAACAATTTCTCAACTTCCTTTAACTCCCTGTTTGCAAAATGAGTTCCATTATCTGATCTGATCACTGAAGGAACTCCAAATCTGGGGATCAACTCCTTTGTCAACCACTTTATCACCTCCTTTGCCTTTTCAGTTTTAGTTGGAAAAGCCTCCACCCATCTACTAAATTGATCTACGCAAACGAGTAAATATCTCTTTCCATCCACTCTATTTTCAACACCCATGTCAGTAAAATCTATCACAATCTCTTTCCACGGTGCCTGAGGCATTGGAAAACCACCAAGTCCAGTTTTAAGCGCCACTTTTGGATTATGGTGGGAACATATTTCACACGTCTGTACAAAATATTTTGCAATAGAGATGGCATATGGGTTCCACCAATTCTGTGAGATCAAGTCAATCAGTTTTGATGTACCACAGTGCCCCCTGCTGTGTGCTTCTTGGCATAACAGGTTGAACAACCCAGCTGGAGCTACAATTTTACCCTCATGATTCCTCCAGATTTGTCCACTATCCTTTTTAGCTCCACGGTCTAACCATGCCTGCTTCTCGTGCGGAGCGGCTGCATTTTGTAACTCTCTGATATACTCTAGAGTAAATTCCTTTTCAAAATAGTCTTCAGAACTCTTTTTCTCATGTCCCTGGACCATCTGTGTCCTTAAAATATAGCCTGCAGCTCTTTTAGCACGTTGATCTGCTTCATGATTCCCTTGAGCAATGAAATTGCTACTCTTCTGATGGGCCTTGCATTTAATTACTGCCACTTGTCTAGGCCGCTGCAATGCATAATACAATTCCAGTAATTGTTTAAAATGTCTGACTGGTTCTCCAGATGAGGTGACAAATCCCTTTCTCCTCCAGTGACAGAGATCAACATAGACTGCCTGAAAAACATACGCTGAGTCTGTGTAAATATTAACCGTTTTTCCTTCTGCAACGTTACAAGCTTCTGTTATAGCTTTTAGCTCGGCTAGCTGTGCGGAAGCTGGCTGGTTCATCACTTCTGCCTTGAGTTCAACAAAACCTGCATCTCTTCTTTCCACCACAGCGAACGCAGTGATCAATGCGCCCGTTTCATTTCTATGACTATGTCCATCACAGAACAGTATCATGTCTGGCTGGTCCAAAGGATCTTTAGAAAGGTTTTCATGTAATTTCATTTCCTGTGCGGTGTCACTAATGCAGTTATGATCTTGTGTGGTGTCCATCTGCGCAGCCATATTTGTTCCCTGGCTTGTAAAATGTATATGTGAATTATGTAATAATCTTCTGAGGTTTTCTGTTCTTTGATTTGAAAATGTGAATGTTTGTGAGTCCAAAAACGATTTTACGTCATGAATTGTGTGAACAAAAACCTCATTCCCCATAGTTATGTGTGATGTCTTTAAAATAGACTTTCCAATGGCGGCTACATGTCTCACACAGGTAGGGTGGCCAACTTCAATTTGATCTAATTTTGAACTATAATACATCAAAACGTGCCTGTCAGAGCCAGCTTCCCCTCTTTGAAACAAGACGGCATTCACAAATCCGTCTTTTTCATCCACATCCAAATGAAATGGCAAGGAGTAATCTGGACACTGCAGAGAGCACGCATCAAACAAAGCTTGTTTAATCTCAACAAATGCCCTGTCAGCTTCCTCCGTCCACTGCAGTGGGGACACAAAATTTTTATATCCCACAGCCGAAATGAGGCTTCTCAGAGGAGCCACCTTACGGCTGAAATCAGGAATAAAGTTCTTACTGTAATTGATCAACCCCAAAAATTTTAACATCATCCTAACATTTGCTGGTTTAGAATGATTTAAAATGGAGCTTTTCTGAGATGGCGTCAGTTGCAGGCCAGAGCCAGAGATGAGCCTACCCAAAAACTGAACTTTTGAACGGCCCACCTGCAATTTGTGTTTTGACACTTTAAAACCACACTGGGCTAGATGTCGAAGCACAGCTTCAGATGCCTGCATAATAGCTTCTGAAGATGGAGCTGCTATCAGAATATCATCGACGTATTGGATTAAAACCACTCCTGGCGGCAAAGGCAAATCAGTAAGGACTTGCTTTAACACATGATTGAACAAAGAGGGTGAATCCACGAAACCCTGAGGTAATCTACTGTACGTGAATTGTTTCCCCTTAAAGGTAAATGCAAACAGATCCCTTGATCCAGCGTCCAGAGGCACACAAAAGAACGCATTCGCCAGGTCAATACAAGTAAAAAACTTGTGTTCAGGCTGAATAGCATTCATCATAACATAAGGATTCGGAGTTCCATAATTAGATGGAACAACAACCTTATTTATAGGCCTCAAATCATGGACTAAACGGTAATGAGATTTATCAGCTTTTGGTACCGGGTGTAGAGGTGTGTTCCAGCTCGAAACAGTAGGCTGCAACACACCAGCTTCCAGCAAACCCTTAATAGTTTGCTCTATACCGTCAATCTGCTCCTGTCGGAGTCGATATTGATGTTTATAGATTGGAATCGTGCCCGGCTTCAGAACGATCGAGACAGGTTTGACATTCAGCAGGCCCACATCTGTAGAACTCCTGGCCCAAAGTGTATCAGGCAAACTGGCTAACAGTTTGTCCGTATCAACATGGTCTGTGTTTTCTCCGCCATGTGATCTAGGCAGAGAATGTTTCTCAGGTAACAATAATGTGAATGATCTGTGTGTGATCCTGTAAGTATCAGTTTCTGGAGAATAGTGTAAGTGAGGATTTTTTGTAGGCACCCATTCCCGTACAACGAGACAGCGTCTCATCACGGGACCTAAATTCTTCGCATCAGTACCAGATACAACCATCAATGACACATGGGGAGCTGATAAATCGCCAAGCATATACAGTTGCATTAACGGTGCGGGCAACTTCACACCCGCCACCACTCTCTCGGGGGCCACATAGATGTCCTTGATTTCAGCCACTGGAAATTCACCAGTCTCTTGACAATGTTCCAGCAGTCCTGTCCAGAGCACATCGTAGTCCCCATCACCACAAAGGTCATAGTTCAGCGTGCAATGTGCCACATCAGGAAGCGTGTCATAAGATCTTATGACATTAATCCAGGCGTTCCAGCTCTGCAGTGTGTCGTACAAGAGCGTCGTTGTAAAGTCAGGGACAGCTCCCCACCAAACTTCAGCCTGAAGTTCAGCTGGACCAGACTCAGCAGAAGTCCCTTGGACCTGGAACATCTGGCGAATAGAGCTTTTCACTGTAGCACAGTACTGAACAGTTCCATCAGGAAAACTCAGCTGGACGTTGTCAGGACTCATCATTAAAGTCACGTTCTGATCACACAGAATGTCTCGTCCAATCAAGTTCACTGGACATGAGTCAGAAATCAGGAAGGAGTGTTCAAAACGCAGATTATTCCACACGCATGGGACGTAACAGGAGAGCGGCCACTCCTCTGGCTTGCCCGAGAATCCAACAACAGGTACGGTATTCTTTGATCGTGGGAGTGACGTGTTAACTGTCGAATACCTGGCTCCTGTATCAACCATACACATGTGATCTCGGCCGTTAATGGTTAGCGAGACCAAATGCTCTGAATATAAGACGCCACCTACTGCCGGACCAGGGCACCCCAATTGAATAGGATATTGGCCTGGGGCCTGATTATTGGCTCCCGGCAAAGGGCCATGTGGAGTGTGATCAGGTGATGGTGGTGGATATACGTCATGTGGATATTGAGCTGGCGTCACCTCCTGTCTCGACAAATCCTGTTTGCTCGGACATTGAAAATACCAGTACCCCACCCCGTTACAGCGGCGGCACCTGTCCTTGGGTTGAGGGTTACCCCTCAGACGTTTGTTACGACCTCTGCGCCAGGATGTGGATGGGCCCAGAGGTCTCTGTTGATATGAATTATCAGATGATGTAGTAGGACCCTGAACCTGGGGCATCTGAATCGCATTCACCTTTGTGAAATTAAGTTTGTCACGTATGTCTTTCAATTGGGCCTTAGCTAATTGAGTTTCAAGGGATTTCAATTCCCTGTCATCAGACTCCCTCTTATCAAAAGATTGATCAATAAAATGAACAATGTGGGCTGCCCATAAATCATAATCCATCTTAGTCAGGCCAACAACAGACGCCAAGCTCTTCTTAACATCATCAGACAGAGAGCTCTCTACAGCTCCTCTGAACAACAGTTGAGTCGTAGGATCAAACGTTGGATCATTTCCAGTTCTAATTTCCCACAAGAGTTTAACTCTAGATAGGTAGGTTGTGCCCCGTTCTGTAACAGCCGGAGGAATCTCACACAAGTCTGAAGATTTCATAGACGTCGGATATTTCTCTCGTATGATTGGCCATAAAATCTGAACGTGGTCATGTAGGGTGTCATTGTCTGGGTCCAATTTAGTCCTAGCAGCCTGTTCGATTTCAGTCAGACTACCAAACGATGTGCATGCTATGAAAACCCTCCTCCAATCACCCAGACATGGCACAATTCCGGCGCAAGCCTCCAGAAAAGCGCGGATCCAAGCCGAACCTCCTTTCTGGATATCAGGCAAACGCTGACGGATCAACTCAGTATCCTGCAAACTAAAAGGCATGTAAGTCTGTTTGCGGACCCCCTCAGCTGTGGTGGAAGAAACGAGAGGTAACATGTATTGAGCAGGAGGTGCTGTGTCAAGGTAGGTATGAACATTGTCAGCAATTCTATTTAAACGACCTGAATTTCATCGCTGCCAGCCAGTAACCTTATCAAAAGTTGTGGCAGGAGGCCTGAGGTCAGGACAAGCAGTTGGGACAGGACAGGTCGGTGGCACGGAGTCATATGAAGCCCCCGAAGATGTCACGCTGAAAGAAGCATCAGAGGACGGTGGACGTAACACATCACATCCCCTTTGTTCATCCACAGAGCCAGGAGTAGTAGGTATACCACCCATCAATGTCTTCACATGGTCTTTCACCACGTCCCTATTTTCAGCTGATCTTGTCTGTAAAATACCTCCTGTAACGAGAAGCAAGTCTGAGCTGGATCCTATGTGTCCAGAACCAGAACCCAGAGAGAGCTCGGCCAGATTTATGGATGTGCGCTCCGACAATGGCATCTGATTGTGTGGAGTAAGGCCCACAGGTGCATACGGAGGAGGACGAGGAGGAGGAGGGGGAGCGGGGCAAAGAGGAGGAGGAGGGGGAGCACAAGGCCGTTCAGTTTCAAGGCATGTCTCTGTTCCTGGTACGAGAGCAGCACCGGTTTTAAGAGGGAGCTCTGTGGTGCCAAGCACCGAGGTCTTATCTGCAGACGGCCATAAATCTGATTGCGAGCCAGCAACTTGTCTCTGTGAAACTGCCTTGTGCACACTTCTCAGAGCAGGTTTCTGTCTACCTAGGATTTTGCACATCTCATCCAAAAATAATAAGCAGTCTCTATTAAAGGCGTCCGCCTTCAGCCAGTCCTTATGTTTCTTTCTGCGCACTAGAACAGAACATTTTTCCTTCTCATCTAACGCCATCCTCAATGCTCTATCTGACTGTACTAGAAGTTTATTCAGTCCAGCAGCGGATGGAGACGGGTCATCCACACCAGGAAACATCCCTGACTGACTCATGTCATTCACCCAAGAAACTAAACGTCTTTTCTCATCAAGAACATTCTTGACAGCTACTTTCCTAATCCACGAAACCCACAATTCATGTAATACAGATCCTAGTGTACCAGGAGCACAATTTTTCCAAGTTTGTATAGATACGTCAGACATTTTAATGTTATACACGTGTTTTACAAGGGTGAAGTGAGCAAACCTCCAGCCAGAACCCAGGACGGCTGCAATAGCCAACTAAGAAACTGCCTGTTTTAAATCACCCTTTTAAAACACCCAATAAAAATACCACCCCAGAGCACAGCAGTGGTAGTCTCTGTAGACTTCACAATTGACCTACTGCCGGCAAATACACCCACTGAAACAATATATAAAAAATAAAAAATCTTTCCCTGTTGCCTTTGTTTGCGTACAGCACTTTCCGGAGTACAGGTCACAAGTGTCTAAGAGAAAGGGAAAAAAAAGAAATCAATAAACAAAAGAAAGTAAAAAAAATAACAAATGAAAATAAAAACAAAAAGTTTGTGACCTATACATCGGAAAATACGGTAATTAACTTCAACTGGGAAGGGGAGGGAAAACGTGACTCTAACAGCGATCACAGGTCCCGGTTGTGAACTTAATCACATGCACGGCAACCTGTGAACCCGGAGCGGCAGACCACTCTTTTACGGCGAAACCGTGTGCCGGATGAAAGCCTTTGTGAACTCTACGGCGAGCAAAGTCCCGGAGTACACGACCGGCCTCGGCCCCACAGCCCCCCGGAGCCCAAAAGAAAAAGAAAGTGTCTCCTAGCCGGAGCTCATAGAGGGGGAAAAAGCAAACTTAGGCACTCATATACTAACCTTGTGTGTGTGGACTTCTATGTGCTTTTCACTTTACTTACATGTACGAAAACCGCAAAAAAATGCACATTCAAATGAAATACTAACAGTAGTTCACGTTATTTTACTGTTAAGTGCTAACACAAACGACCGTAGCTACACTACGGTGTAATCTAGCCCACCCGTAGACAGAACAGTATACAGCCAAGGTAAATTTAGTGTTTTCAATAGCAGACATTTAGTGACAAACGGAGATCTGCTCACCTGAATGAAGGCGCCAGTTGGCTGCAGCGTGTTCCGCCACTCGTGGGGGAAGCCCCCAAACGGCTTCCGTTTCAGGCGAAACTGCAAACTTCTCAGCGTCGGGATCACCAAATTGTTGCGGTTCAAAAGTTGAAGGAAGGCTCTGAAACGAATGTGCAAGTTTATGCAAGTTTATTGTACATAATAAGAATAAACCTTACAGCAAATAACAGACCTCACTCCGAGCACAGTCCACAGAGATGCTCACAAGTCATTTTTTGCGAGTCCAAGTCAAGTCTCAAGTCTCTGAACTCAAGTCCAAGTCAAGTCTCAAGTCTCTGATCTCATGTCCAGGTCAAGTCCAAGTCATTGATCTCAAGTCCAAGTCAAGTCTCAAGTCTCTGATCTCACGTCCAAGTCAAGTCCAAGTCAAGTCCCTAATTTTTGAGTGACACCGTGAATGAATGTATGCTATTCATTCGCAAACAATGGACATTAAATGTCTCTCCTTTTAAAAATATCCAGGTTAACATTAGATTAACACACTGACGCTAAGCTTGTTTGTAGCAGCTGCTAACAACCTTTTAGGCAGTGACTACACGTTACAGCTTATTTTTATCTGAATGTAGAGGCCAAAACATTACATTAAATGTCTCTCCTCAATTCAATTCAGTTCAGTTTATTTATACTGTATAGCTCCAAGTCACAAGTTGTCTCAGGGCACTGAACAGAAACAATCAAATATAAAAATAATAAGTTAACAGAAACTTTAATATAAAAATAATAAGTTAACAGAAACTTTAATATAAAAATAATGGTAACACTATTTATCTGAGGAGACTGCTTTGAGTTTAACTCCATGTTATAAAAAAGCTACAGTAGTTAGCCAGAGTTATTTCAGGATGAAATAATTTGAACTTCTGTTTGAATTTAATGCTATGAACTTTTTCCTTGAACTTTTTCCTTTTTGTTACATTTACCGGTACTATGAATTTCTCACAGGGCAGAGAGCCAACATGGAGGACTCACAAACATATACAGTATTATTATTATTATACATATAATATTGTCCAGTGTCTGATGCTGCAGTCATGTTACTGAGCTCCCACTGATGGGCTAACCTGGTTCCACCACCAGCAGCAGGATCTTCAGACAGAACGGCTGGTGGGATGTCCTGGTATCTGCAGCCCTCTCTCCATTTGTTTCTTCATGGACATGGAGCTGTGACATTATGTTGTGCCTCTTCCTCAGCAAAACGCTCCTCCAGTGGAGACTTTCTGGACAGACTGCAGGAAGTTCCTAAACAAACAACAGGTTTATCAGTATTATCAGTAAAAAGAGATTATTAAATCATTTTTAAGACTGAGAATGTATACAATTATTAGCTCTGTTGTTATTGCCTAACTAACCTATTCAATAATTCTTCAAACTGTGACATTCACTCATAATGGAATGAAAGAGAACATAAACAGAAATTATATAATACTGAAAACTAGAGACATTAAAACATTTTAAAAGACACAGAGAACTTTAAATGAATTAAGAATGTTAATAAGTGTTGGATTTGAGTGCAATGTAAGTGCAATCCATGGTTGAATTGAATCCACATCTGAAAAGGGATGCAACCTTTTCACAACATATGCTGTAACTGTTTTGTGGCACTCGGTTACACTGACGTATTTACCTTGGACAGTCACTGGTGAACACTGTGAAGCCATTTCAGGTCGTTTGTCTAAGAAAAAAAAACGAGCTAACGTTAGCATCGTGTTTGTATTTGAGCTGACTTACCGCTTTAAGCGGAGTATAACTTATTAGCTGCCTTAATGTTGGTATGAGATGTAGTTTATAGTTTATTTATTTACCTGATACCGTACCTGATGGAGCCGAAGAGGTAATATCTATGGTAGCGATTAGCGAAAAGTTCGGCGGAGCGTTTTGCAGACGGACCACTCTGTACTTCCGGTCGGATACGAAGCGAAAATAATCCGGTGGAGTGCGTCAAAGACGGGACACTATTTTACTTCTCCACCCTCCTTTGCATGATAGAAAATTATTGCAAGTGCTGCACTGACCTGACTGGTCATTTTATTAAATTAGTACGCTATCGATAGCAGATGCACACTTCCGGTGGATTCTTCTTCGTTGGTTTTCGGTGGCGGCTACTTCCAGTCGGCTAACTAGCATCGAACATAGGAATCGCAAATTAATATTTTGAACGATTTCGGGAAAACCGGACAGTTAGTCCCGGTTCCGAACAATTCTCGATGCTCACGAGTCTCAAATGGCGAGTCCGAGTCGAGTTGGAAGTCTTTTGAATGCAAGTCCGAGTCGAGTTGGAAGTCTTTTGAATGCAAGTCCGAGTCGAGTCTGAAGTCTCTGTTTTTGCGACTTAAGTGCGACTCGAGTCCGAGTCCCAAACTCGAGTCCCCATCTCTGGTCTGAGTTGCTGTACAGTATTCAGCTCAGTCTTATAAATAGCACCCTCTCACAGTGTTACACAACCAGTTGGCTGATGACAGCCTGAAACCAGCTGCTCACATGATCAAGGAGGGCCATCAGCCTAACAATGGATCATTAGCACCCTGATGGTTGTTTGCTATTCACAGAGGGTTGAGTGATACTGGTAATCACAGCATTGTAAGAGGGAGACCTGGATTATTGAGCATGCATCAGATTACTAAGATTATGATTTTAAATAAAAAAGTTTAATTAGATAATAATAATAATAATAATAATAATAATAATAATAATAATAATAATAATAATAAAAAGAACAATACCTCTTCTTGAACGGTTGTTATGAGGTGGTTGAATATCTCGGTCATCATCAGGGCAGAGCTTTAATCAGCTCCAGGGCTTGTTGACAATATCAGTTTTAACTTTTTCATAAAGTGCTGAACTTTTTGGCTGAAGTGTTGATGTGATGGATGTTTAAATGCAGCTGCTGTTAGCGGTCTTTCTGCAACAAACTGCATTTCTTCGTTCACGTTCGGATGACATAGTTTCAAGCACGTTAACGTTAGACGTGTTGCTGCTACAGGTCCAGTCTTGTGAAACGTTGACACACAACTTTAGATGTGCTCTTGTCTTTTAACAAGAAAGCCATAATGTTCCCAAACAACGAGATGCATGCTAGGCTGCTAATGCTACGTGTGCTACGCGTGCTGCAAGATAATAGCGCCGTGCTGAAACGCGCCAAGGAAATTTAGTTCTGTGGCGCAAATATTCTCCCGTTAATTAAATGTTATTAACGGGAGAATAATAAGTGAAATAATAACCGAAACGGTACGCAGGTGCACCGAACCGAACGTGCCGTACCAAAACTGTTTGGTACACCCACGTGTACCGTTACATGCCTAATATATATA
>JBBPBX010106059.1:0-11495 GCA_038048925.1 Garcialebias charrua | reverse complement strand
AACTAGAAGTAAATAACAAGTGCATTGGAAGTATATGAAAAAGTGTACTAGTGGTATACTTTAAGTATACTGTAATAAACTAAAGTATGAACTAGAAGTATATAACAAGTGCATTTGGAGTATAAAGAAAAGTATACTAGTGTTATACTTTAAGTATACTTCAATAAACTAAAATATGAACTTGAAGTACACTGGAAGTCTAATTAAAAGTGTACTACTAGTATACTTTAAGTATACTTCAATAAACTAAAATATGAACTTGAAGTACACTATAAGTACATTGGAAGTCTAATAAAAAGTGTACTACTAGTATACTTTAAGTATACTTCAATAAACTAAAATATGAACTTGAAGTACACTATAAGTACATTGGAAGTCTAATAAAAAGTGTACTACTAGTATACTTTAAGTATACTTCAATAAACTAAAATATGAACTTGAAGTACACTATAAGTACATTGGAAGTCTAATAAAAAGTGTACTACTAGTATACTTTAAGTATACTTCAATAAACTAAAATATGAACTTGAAGTACACTATAAGTACATTGGAAGTCTAATAAAAAGTGTACTACTAGTATACTTTAAGTATACTAAAATGGGCCAATTTAGTCCCAAAAAAGTTTATTGTAAGTAAACTGCGAGTATACTTAAAAGTACACTTAGAGACATATACTTTATATACTTAAGTATACTTAACAACATATACTTAAAGTATACTTCTTTTTGGTAAGGGAAACTCTGTTTTTATTGGCTGGTTAACCGCGGGGCGCTCTTGGCTTTTTATAAATGCTATTATTTCCACTGGGAGACGCCAGAGGACTATAGTTTTTTTTGAGAGATTACTTGTCAAAGATCAATGTATCAGGAGATAAGGCTAGAGTGAAGAAATATGTTTAAAACATAAACTACATACCCCAGCTTTAACTAAAATAACACACAGCCAACAAACAGTCCAGGCTCAACACAGACCAGAACCAGAACTTTGTTGTGAGTGTTACGTGTGGAAGTTGGCATGTAAAGTAGCGACATGCTAAGCTAACCACAGCAGTAGAGACGCTAAATCATGAGGAGAAAAAAAACAGCTACTACAAACAGACGATTATACGCTAACATTGTTCTGACATTGTTTTACAAAATGATTTATATAGAATATTTTGTTTACCAAAAAAAAAGTTGATCGGAGCGTGACGTCTTCAAGAGCAGATCCTAGCTGAAGGAGGAGCTGCAGTGAGCTACTCCGATGGAGATAGATCCAAGTGAGAACAGTGCTTTGCCCAAACGTCTATCTGGCTGTAACACCCTCTAACCCAGCCCGAAACAACCAAAAAAGAAACAAGAGAAAATTAACTGGTGTGCAGGCATGCATTTCTCAGCAAAAACACCGGTAGCTTACTTCCGCCGGAAGTATAAAACCGAGAGGGGGCGGTACCGGTCTGTCATGGCAGCCCACATACGCTCTTACAGAATAAGGTGTATACAGTATATGCAGTAGAATTGTGTGCTATTTTATTGGCTTTAGAATGAGTGGAGGATACTAGACTAAGTAAAATTATAGTTTGCAGTGATTCATTATCAGCACTGTTAAGTATTGAAAAGGGAAGCTCAAGTAATCACCAACATATTTTGTATGAGATTCTTTTTGTTCATCATAGACTTTGTGAACAAAACAAAAATATAGTAATCATGTGGACTCCTAACCATGTAGGTATATTTGGCAACGGAAGAGCAGACAGGTTGGCTAAAGAAGCTGGTAAAAAAGTAGACATTGATATGCCAATAAAGTTATCTAAATCTGAAGGAAAAAGTATAGTTTGGAAAGAAAGCAAGAAATTATGGAAAATGAGATGGGATGATGAAATAAAAGGGAGACATTTATATAGGATACAAAATACAGTTGATGTTAATAGAATTAGAGGAATAAATGGGAGGGAGGAGATAATTATAAATAGAATAAGAACTGGGCATAGTTTATTGAATGACACTCTTTTTAAGATGGGGAAACATCTTACTGGTTTATGTGATTGGTGTAATACCGCAGAAACAATAGAACATGTTTTTATTAATTGCAGGAAATATGTGGGTCAAAGAAGATTATTGAGAATGGAAATAGGTTGTAATAGGGAACTAAAGTTTGAAAATGTGGTTGCTCAGCTGAGTAGTGATGAAGGGAAATAAAATATATTTCGTTTTTTAAATAATACTGGACTCAACTAGCCTGGTTAAAACCAGACCCTTGTCCTTCACTTCGCTTCGGACTAGGGTCTGGACTTTCTCCATAGAGAAACGATTCTTGCTGGAGGCGTGGCCTCTGCTGATGGCTGCTCCCCCGTGGTCTGCTGAACTTGACTTCAGCTCCGCCTCCTGCTGAATTTTCTCTTGCTGCGTTGCATATTCTGTGTTTATATGTTAATAAAAATAAAACCATGGATCGCTGGTCCAACACACCAGAAGACCAGAAAATCTGATGGGACTCGGGCAGCAATGAACACGAGTTTAATTCTCTCGTGACAACCTGAAGCATCAGCGGAGGGAGAGGAGGAGGAGGGAGCGAGCGATAACTTGACTTTTGGCAAAAAAACAAAAGAAAACTCCAGATAAGGGATTAAGAAGGGGAAATTAATACATTTGTGTCACATATAAAACAGTCCTGCATCGCTTTGCATCGCTTTGAATGAGAACATGCGAATGCTCGTTGGCTGCGCGCTCCCCCGTGGTCTTCTGAACTTGACTTCAGCTCCGCCTCCTGCTGAATTTTCTCTCGCTGCCTTTGGATATTCTGTGTTTATATGTTAATAAAACGTTCTAATAAAATAAAATGAAACCATGGATCGCTGGTCCAACACACCAGAAGACCAGGAAATCTGATGGGACTCTTTAATTCTCTCGTGACAACCTCAGTCATTTCCTTGTTCATTTCACTCAGCGGAGGGAGAGGAGGAGGGAGGGAGCGATCACTTGACTTTTGGCAAAAAAACAAAAGAAAACTCCAGATAAGGGATTAAGAAGGGGAAATTAATACATTTGTGTCACATATAAAACAGTCCTGCATCGCTTTGCATCGCTTTGAATGAGAACATGCGAATGCTTGCTGGCTGCGCTGGGACAGATGGGGGCGTGGGTTAGGGGCCAAAAACTCTGCCTTCTGTTCTCTGATTGGTCCAGTCAAAAATCGGCCGGAGAAATCGTTGTCTATGGAAGAAGTCCCAGACTGTGCAGTGAAGGGAACTGAGAATTGAGCTGAACTGTGCAGGAAGGCGAGGGCCAGGCTAGGACTCAATAAGAGAATTTGAGAAAATAAATTAATTTATAATCACCAAGAGATGGCAGTAGTGCAACAATGTTGGATGCAAGCTGCCATTAAAATCCAAAGTAGAAGAAGAAGAAGAAATGGGACATTGGTCTCCACTCAACACAGAGAAGATGAGACAATGAGGAAAAAAGAGAAGAGAAACTGACAAGAAAAAAAGAAGAGGAAAGATTGAAGAAAATTACAGAGCCCGTCCGGTGACATGGTAGGAAATAAAATTATCACGTGGCCACGTGATATATCACGTGGCCACGTGATATATCAAGTGGCCATCGCGTGGCCACTTGATATATATTGCGTGGCCACGTGATATATCACGTGGCCACGTGATATATCACGTGGCCACGTGATATATCAAGTGGCCATCGCGTGGCCACTTGATAATTATTGCGTGGCCACGTGATATATCACGTGGCCACGTGATATATCAAGTGGCCATCGCGTGGCCACTTGATAATTATCGCGTGGCCACGTGATAATTATTGCGTGGCCACGTGATATATCAAGTGGCCATCGCGTGGCCACTTGATAATTATTGCGTGGCCACGTGATATATCATGTGGCCACGTGATATATCAAGTGGCCATCGCGTGGCCACTTGATAATTATTGCGTGGCCACGTGATATATCACGTGGCCACGTGATATATCAAGTGGCCATCGCGTGGCCACTTGATAATTATTGCGTGGCCACGTGATAACGTTGTTGTTTCACGTTCACGCTCCGTGGATTCACCTGTCACTTCCTCCTTTGAGCCGCACCTGCTGTCAGACTGCCCCTCTGAATTAAACTGAATGTGAAATCAACCTTAAATATAAGCATATCCAGGGTGTGCTGTAACGTTAGTTTTACGTTGTATATTTCACGCTCACGCTCCGTGGATTCACCTATCACTTCCTCCTTTGAGCAGACGCAGCACCTGCTGTCAGACTGTCTCTCTGAGGAGCGGTGGTTCACTTAGGGACCGTCAACAAATTACTGTATTTTCAGAGTATTTGTGAAAGCAGCACCATGTATCATAAATAAAGTTTCTCAGTATTCTGCATGTTAATAAATCGTGAATTTTCTCACCATTTAAAATCCAGAAGAACAAGATGGCACTTGTGTTTCAAAGGTAGCCTACTATAATGTTCTTTTAAAGCATCCAAGTTCATTGGAGTATTCAAAGATTCAAGATTCTTTGTCATTCCACCACATGTGGTGGAACAAAATTGTGTACACAGGGTCCCAGTTACATCCAACAAAAGTATTAAAATCCGTGTAAAAGAAAATCAATCAATCAATCAATCAACTTTATTTTAAGTGGCACATTTTAAAAACCATAGTGTTAACCAAAGTGCCGTACAATAACACAAAAGACAAGTTAATTAAAACGATAAAAAACATACAAAGCATACAAAAATAAAAAATACACATACCAGTCTTACTGCAGGTGTGTTAAAATTCATTCAACCTTTATTTAGTCAGGTTAATCTCATTGAGCCTCGAGGACTCATTTACAAGAGCGACCTGCTACAAACTAAAGAATGATGAAAACAGCAACAGTAGAAATTTCCTTAAACAATCAACAATAGACAAACATAAAAGAGAAATACAGATTTTTTAACAAAATAAAACAAAACATTAAAGTAACAAAACATTATAAAGTAGATGTAGCGACTCAGTAACAGTAATCAGTAACAGGAACATATCTGCATTGGTTTTTGCCAGGATTCCAACAGATTCTTAAAACCATTTAAAGAGGTCAAGGTCGAGAGCTTTAAGTCTTTTTGTAAGATATTCCATGAAGCAGGAACGGAATAGGAGAAGGCCCTTTTTCCAAGTTCAGTTCTTACTGACGGAACACTGCAGGTAATCATGTCCTGAGAGCGCACGCTGTAGCTGCACTCACACAAAGACATGTAGGAGGAGATGTATGAAGGCAGCAGACCAAGAAGTGATTTAAAGATGAAAATGTACCAGTGGAAGAGTCTGTGTTAATTAATGATGTCCAGTTAGAATACTGGGCAGTGGTGGGTACGATAATCACAGCCAGTTATGAATCTTAGAGCTCGAAATTCCATAAAAGATAAGATCATGTGTTAAAAGCCACGGAATAAAAGTGTGTTTTTAAAAGAGATTTAAAAACAGGAAGAGAGGAGGCCTGTCTGACACTCAATCTGTATAAACTCTAAGATATGAACTAAGAACAACGTTCACTAAAACCTCACTAAGCACACACTTTCAGAGGGCTTCATCATTCTGAGGAGTCCAAATGAACTGTTTTCTCTACTAAAAAAGTTAAGTCTGGTCCTCTGGTCTTTCAAAAAAAAAAAAATTTGTAGAAACGTTTAAAACTGGATGATCCACTATGAGAAGGTTCTAAGACTGAACTGAACACAGCATCAGACTGAAGAAGTCTTTTTTTGTTTGTTTTGTTTTTGAATGTCCAGAGGAACATACTTAACTTTTTTTGATGATTACTGAGCATGTATCAGGATGTTTTCCCCACTAAACAGCACACTCCTGTAGTGGACCAACCAGTTTGCTGGTTTTGCTGGTGACTGATAAAGCCCTCCAAATAGAGGGTGAAACATATTTCCACAAAAAAGAAATTGTCCAGATGACCTGACTGACCATTATTGTATTTTGTATCTGGATGATTGAGCATGAACTTTGATGCTTTAAAAGAAAGTTACAGTACTTTTGAAACACAAGTGCCACCTTGTTCTGGATTTTAAATGGTGAGAAAATTCATGATTTATTAACATGCAGAATACTGAGAAACTTTATTTATGATACATGGTGCTGCTTTCACAAATACTCTGAAAATACAGTAATTTGTTGACGGTCCCTAAGTGAACCACCGCTCCTCAGAGAGACAGTCTGACAGCAGGTGCTGCGTCTGCTCAAGGAGGAAGTGACAGGTGAATCCACGGCGCGTGAACGTGAAATATACAACGTAAAACTAATGTTACAGCACACCCTGGATATCCTTATATTTAAGGCTGATTTCACATTCAATTTAATTCAGAGGGGCAGTCTGACAGCAGGTGCGGCTCAAAGGAGGAAGTGACAGGTGAATCCACGGAGCGTGAACGTGAAACAACAACGTTATCACGTGGCCACGCGATAATTATCACGTGGCCACTTGATAATTATCACGTGGCCACTTGATAATTATCACGTGGCCACACGATATTTATCACGTGCCCACTTGATACTTTCGCGTGGCCACGTGAAAGTATCACGTGGCCACCTGATAATTTTATTTCCTACCATGTCACCAGACGGGCTCCGTAGAATGTATATAGGTACTTACAAAATACACTAAGACACAAATAGAGATATAGGTTTGGTGGTCAGTTAGTCTCAGTAGGCTTTTCTCATGGTGACATGCATTAACAATTCAATTTTTGCTTCTTTTTTTCTGCAGTTTCAGGTTAAAGTTTGATGCAGCTCTGCTTTTCTGAATGGACCATCTTCATCTCCACTGCAAGTGTAGCAAACCAGGCAGCTCTTTCTTTATATAGATTACAGTACACTAAAAAGTTGCACTGTGCCCTTGTTTATATTTTTAATAGTGCAATTCTGTAAAGACAAAATATGTCTGGTGGTGTAGCTCTGATTTACATATCTTGCTAAATCGCAGGGTTGAATATTGCAATACTTTCCTATAACAAAGTGGACCTGCAGAAATAAATTATTTCATTCAACCTTTATTTAGTCAGGTAAATCTTATTGAGCCTCATGGCTCATTTACGAAAGCGACCTGCTAAAACTAAAGAACAATAAACAGCAATGGTAGAATTTCCTTAAACAATAAACAATAGAAAACAAAAGAGAGAAAAAACAAAAGAGAGAAATACTTTTTTTTTTTAACAAAGTATCAAAAAACTAGCAAAACATTATAAGGTAGACGTATAAAATCAAAGACAGGAACAAATCTGCATTGGTTTTTGCCAGGATTCCAACAGATTCTGAAAACCATTTAGAGAAGTCAAGGTCGAGAGCTTCAGATCTTTTTGTAAGATATTCCATGAAGCAGGAGCGGAGTAGGAGAAGGCCCTTTTTCCAAGTTCAGTCCTCACTGACGGAACACTGCAGGTAATCATGTCCTGAGAGCGCACGCTGTAGCTGCACTCACGCAAAGACATGTAGGAGGAGATGTATGAGCCTATGAAGGCAGCAGACCAAGAAGTGATTTAAAGATGAAAATGTACCAGTGGAAGAGTCTGCGTGAGGTTAATGATGTCCAGTTAACCAGTGAATACAAGGTGCAGTGGTGGGTACGATAATCACAGCCAGATATGAATCTTACCCTTACCAAAAAGTAGTATATGCAAGTATACTTAAAGTACACTAATTTTAAACAAAAAAAATAAGAGTATACTTTCAGTTTACTTTTTAGGTACTTATCAAAAGTATACTTAGCCAAGTTTATTTTACACAATACTTGACTTATACTAAAAATAAACTAAAAGTCTAAGTATACTTAATCTATACTTCTGTTTAAACTTTTGGCCAAGATATTTTACACAAAGTATTTTCACACTGGTTTATTTTTAGTACTTCTGTTTTAAACGTTTTGTCAGTTTTTTGAAACAGCTCGAGCTGTTTTTTTATATTGTTGTATATATATATATATATATATATATATATATATATATATATATATATTATATATATATATATATATATATATATATATAGATATATATAGATATATATAGATATATATATAGATATATATAGATATATATATAGATATATAGTATATTGTTATTATTATTATTGAGCATGCATAAGGGTATTATTATTATCATCATTATTATTATCATTATTCAATTTTATTCTGCATGCGTGAAACGTGAAGTTTGCTTTCTGCCATTTTTCTGTTTGTGGTCTTCATGTGTTATGATTGGATTGGGGGTAGAACGTGATCATGTACGTCCCAACCAATCAACGCCACTCTTGCTTGTCATGTTGCATGTGAACTTTGTCCTAACCAATCAATGCCACTCTTGTTTATCGCGGGAAGTAGCATGTGATCATATCCAACCAATCAACGCTTCTTGCTTCGCGCGCTTCGTTCAAATGTAGCCATTTCCTGTTCATCTATTGGACAAGAAGCTGTTGTTGTCTCGGACTCAGCGCTCGTAAAACTTGCTTTTTATTAGACGTCGACTGGTCTGACTCTGGACGACGACTGGACATTCAGTTGGAAGTTGAAGGTAATCGGTTCTGTTTTCTTTATTTGCTAGCTGTTAGCTCTGTTCACTTGAATGAACAAAACCTGCTGTTGCTAAAAGCTAAGCTAACAACGAGCTAAAACGGGTGTGTTCGTTGCTGAGGCAGATAATTTGAGGCAAGTAAAACACTGCAGGTTAGGTTATTCTAGCGTTTAAATAAGCCATATACTGTATGCTACGAGTTATTTATTTTTTTTGGCTTAGTTCCTGGATGGTTTTTCAAAGAGACAAGGCCCCGCATCCTCACGCTGTTTGCGTCGCATGTCTGTTAACACACATGCGCTCACTAGCCAGCAGAACAATAACCGCAGCCAGGCTGAAATACTAATTTACTTTAAATACGTATTTCGGCAACATTACTGTTTTTGTAGCTGCTTAAACAAGAGGCTGAAGGTCACACAGTCTTGAGAGGTCTTGAGAGTCAATTACTTTCTGAGAGTTTCATTAAAGTAGATTTACTGGTACATGAGATATTTTACTAACAGACACACAGGCAGGCTAATATGAGTGCCAGACTTCGGTTGGTGCTAAACAGTAGTAACACAGCAGAGGTGTTTGTCCCTTGTTGATGTGAATCTTTAGGTTTGAATCCTCTTCATTTGTCTCTAAGTTGATGGAAGCATCAAAGTGATGCATGTAGAACAGAAACTAAAGATTTCTCACATGTTCTCAGTCTCCAAGAGCAGCTGCCCAACCTGAACATGTGCAGCTGCTCCTGTCCCAGTCCTTTGTTGCAAGTAAACATGACATGCATGAGGAGGAACCAAACAGTTCCTGAGCTCCACTTATGTCAGCATTTAACAAGTAAAGAAGAAAATACAACTTTATAACTTGATGTTGATTTATTTTCTCACACTTCACCTGCTTCTCTTTACTGCTGCCAGAAAGGAGAATGATGAAGTGATGTTGTTTAGAAGAAAATGTCTCGCTCACTTTTCTGTCACTGCCACAAGTGACAGCAGCTGTCTGCATGTGCTGCATCACTTGATTGATGTGACAGGTGGAAGCTGCACACTATTGACTTCAGCTCACTCACATGTTCTCTTTGATTCAGACTCTGCAGGTTGTCTGAGATCAGCTGTGCCTCTCTGCTCTCAGCTCTTCAATCCAACCCCTCCCATCTGACACAATTGGATCGGACTCAGAACCTAGCCTTGAGAGGTAATTTCTAAGTAGTTTGAGTAAAGCAATTAAGACACTGATTTTTAAAACCAGATGTGGAAATGGAGAATGCCTTGTCTCCTACTTCCTGTTCCTCCTTTATATCTCAGCTCTTCATTGCACAAATGACTAATGTAAATTTTGAATGGTCTCACAACATCCTGTACTGTATAGTGACACACAATTTTTGTTCATTTGCCCCTTGTTTTTTCTTTTTCTTTTACAGAGCTTCCAGCAGTTGTGAAAAAGTCTAAAGATGTGGCGATCGGATCTCAGCGTTGCTTCCATCCACTCAACACCAGCTGTACACTTGTTGCTCCACCCATCTCTGTTCAAGTGTTGTCTGACCCTGATGACATGGTAATTAACTGAATGCATGGATACTATATGTTATTGATCCATTTGGGAATCATTACAATACAATTTATTTCTACATCTTTTGATTGCACACATAAATGATAGATGAGAAGTGATATGATACCCCTTGATGGTATGCAATAAAGCTATAGAAAATAGGCTTAAGTTCAAGTTCAAGTTCCTTTATTATCCCCGAGGGGCAATTAGTTTCGCAGTCAATAGGTGTACAGATTCATACATATGCACATACACTCACATACACATACAATAAAACATTAAAGTAACAGTGTTAAAATTAGTTAAAATTATTGTGCATTGAGAAACCTGATTGCTACTGGGATAAATGAGTTTTTAAATCTGTTCGTTCTACATTTGGGTTGTAGAAACCTGCGTCCAGATGGGAGCAGCCTGAACTCGTCATGGAGTGGGTGATCAGGGTTTGCCAGAATCTGCCTGGCCTTGTTCACTGACCTCACCTTGTGTAGGTCTGCAAGGTTCTTTAGGTCTATGCCAGCAGTTTTGCTGCACATCCTGACAATCCCTGAGAGTTTGCTTTTGTTCTTACAGGTCAAAAGTCCAAACCAACAGATGAAGGAAAAGGTTAAAATAGACTCAATAAAACATGAATAAAACATTCTCATAAAAGTTGAATCAACATTAAAACCACAAAGCTTCCGATAAAAATACATTCTCTGGTGGGCCTTTTTACAAAGTGAATTAACATGGAGGTCAAAAGTCAATTTATCATCAAGAACAGTTCCCAGGTATTTATATTGTTGCACTACATCCACAGCTTCACCGTCAATGACCACGGGAGCTGTTACTGAATAATTTTTCCTAAAATCAATAGCCGTGTTTCCATCAAGGTTTCTAGCTGCGCAATTTGAAATAGTGCAGCAGAAAAGCTTAATGGAAACGGCAAATTGCGAGGTTACTTCCTGAATTACGCTAAAAAGTTTATACGCTCGCTTGAGGTGGTTTTTGGGATCTGCGAAAATGAGCAGCTGCGCAAAATGACAGATGGAAACACATTTGCCGACTCGTGCTGCCGTAGCGAACATTCACGTCACGTGACTGATCAGCTGTTTCCGCTCCGGACAACATGTAACATCGCTAAAACTAGTTGGCATGACAGAATAAATACAACTCGCCCGATAGCAACACGTACCTGAAATATTCTCTCCATTTTGATGAGATGTGTGGCCGGGTTCTGTTTTCAACTGCTACTTCCTGTTTACTGTAGACATGCGCAGTGCTGACGTCTGACGTAATGACGCTGACGTCTGACGTAATGACGCTGACGTCTGACGTAATGACGCTGTGTGCGGCTTGGAAGAAGCGCTTCAAGCCAGTAGATGGAAACACTTCTGATCTGCATTAATTTGTATTTACATATTTGCGAGGTAGCTCAAATTTCGCAATTAAAATGGATGGAAA
>JBBPBX010106058.1:0-11495 GCA_038048925.1 Garcialebias charrua | reverse complement strand
TAAACAATATATTCGAAGGATGGCAGTAGGGTTTTCCCGCAATAGTTCGCACTGCTCTTTTTTGTAAAATAAATATAGGGTTCGTCAAGGTTTTGCACGCCTTTCCCCAAACCTCTATACAGTATATCAAGTGTGGAACAACTATGGCATTATAAAGCAAGTATAATGCTCTTTCATTCAATAAATCCCTAACTTTATACAAGACACCTGTGGATCTAGATATTTTAGTTTTAACCGAGTTAATATGCTGTTTCCAAGTGAGCTTGTCATCTATCACCACTCCCAAGAATTTCATTTCACTTACTCTGGTTATTTCAAAATCATCAATTTTTAGAGAGAAACCCGTAGTGTTTGTTTTTTTACTAAATAACATGTATTTAGTTTTATCTAAGTTTAATGATAGTTTGTTTAATTTGAACCAGTTTTGTAAGTTAACAAATTCCATATTTAAACATTCAGACATTTCATTTAAATCATTACCAGAATAAAAAAAGGTAGTATCGTCAGCAAAAAGTATACATTTTAGACTTCTGGACACCATCACTAAATCATTCACGTATAAATTAAACAATTTTGGACCAAGTATTGAGCCCTGTGGGACACCGCATGTGATTTTACAAAAGTTTGATCTGTTTTCCTCTATCTGAACAAATTGTTCTCTATCTTTTAGATAGCTTATTATCCAATTTAGTGCAGGTCCTCTAACGCCATACTTGTCCAATTTATTAATGAGAATTTTGTGATCAATAGTGTCGAAAGCCTTTCTTAAATCAACAAATACACTCATACAATGCTGTTTATTGTCAGTAGCTGTGGTGATATGTTCCATAAATTCCATTAAAGCCATAGATGTTGAATACTGTGATCGAAACCCATACTGACTATCACTTAGAATGTTGTATTTTTTTAGAAAATCGTCTAATCTGATTGAAAAAATTTTTTCAAGAATTTTTGAAAACTGTGGGAGCAATGATATTGGCCTATAATTGCTGAAGTTGCCCCTATCACCGCATTTGAAAATAGGGACTACCTTAGCTACTTTCATTTTATCAGGAAATGTGCCCGTAGTGAAGGACAGATTACAAATGTAAGTGAATGGATCAATTACATCAGTTATTATGTCCTTGACAACCATCATATCCATGTCACACCAGTCTCTAGACCTTTTATCTGAAAATTTTTTAACTATCATGATTATTTCATCTTTATCCGTCCCTTTTAGAAACAATGTATTTTCACAACCTTTAATTAAGTAACACACGTCCTTGTCCACTTTGGAAATTGTTTTTGCAAGATTTGATCCAACGTTTACAAAGTAATCGTTGAATCCATTTGCAACTTCGTTTTCATTTAGCATTACATCATTTTCATTCACAAAACATTTGGACATACACGTTACTTTTTTGTGTTTGTTTAAGACACTGTTCATTACATTCCAAGTAGCTCTCATATCCCCACGTGTGTTTTGTAGCAATTTACTATAATATTCCTTTTTCTGTTTTTTTATAATTCCTGTTAATTTGTTTTTATACCTTTTATATTTGATTTCTGCCTCAGGGGTTCTTGTTTTCAGGAAACAAGAATACAAATGGTTCTTTTTCTTACATGCGTTCCTTAGTCCAGTTGTCATCCATGGTTGATCAACATTGCGTTTTTGCGTGGAATTTTTCTGCACACAATTTTTTTTGTACAGGGTATCCAAGATAGTCATAAACTCATCATATGATTTGTTTACGTCATCCACATACACACCATTCCAATTTTGTTTTTTTAAATCTTTTTTTAAATTTTCTATTGCTCTTTTGGTCGTGCTTATTTTATATTTTGGTCTTTTAATTGTATTTCTGAAATTATTTTCCATTTTACAAATCGTAAAAACTGGCAAGTGGTCACTGAGATCAGTTTCTAAAATACCACTTATATTAGTTTCATCAGTCAAGTTCGTGAAGATATTATCAATTGTTGTTTTACTATGAGTTGTTATTCTGGTCGGATTTGATATCAAAGGAAACAAGGTCAAACTACACATTGCATTTACAAATGCACTAACATTAGAGTCTTCTGAATTACCCAGATCGATGTTAAAGTCACCACATAAAAAGACAGTTTTGTTACCTCTCTTTCCAAACAACTCCAAGATTTTGTCAGTAAATGACTCTATGTTTGACCCTGGTGCACGATATACACAACTTATTATTAAATTTTTGTCATTTTTATTTATTATTTCGATAGTTGCCATTTCCATTAAATTGTCTACAGCTATAGACATAGCATCAATTTGTTTACATTTGATTCCATTTTTAGCAAATAGAGCTACTCCTCCACCCTTTTTTTTGTGTCTGTTTTTGTAATATAGTTCATAACCTTCTATAAAAGCATTATCGATATTGTCATCATTTAGCCATGTTTCAGAGAGTGCTATAATTGAAAATGTTTTGTTTAGATTTTTTAAATATTCAGTTATCCTCAGTAAACTAGCATTAATACTTCTACAGTTAATGTGAATAATGGAGATGCTTTCATCCTGTATCTTTATATCATTAAATTGAATATCGTCATAATAATTACTTTTGTTGAATAATGGAAGTACATTGTTTTCTATTTCTTCATCTGCATCATATATTTTAAGGTCCGATTTATCATACGGCATCATAAGTTTGTGTAATTATTCTTCATGGTGTTAACTTTATAGTATTTTTGATGTATGTTTATGATAGAGTGAATCTTGAGCATAACCTGTTTATGTCTTAAGCTTTTCCAAGTCAGATAAATCCTGTATTACTTTCGGTGGTGAATCTTCTTGCACTTTGATCCAGATTTTTCCATTTTTTGTCCATGTTGCTACTATTTTGTGTTTTTCTCTTAGCATTCTGGCTTCCTTTGCAATAATACCATTTCTTTTTGTTAAGTGTTCATTTATGTAGATTCTTGTTCCTCTTAATTTTTTTTTTGCCTGCATGATTACTCTATTTTTAATTTTCCTACTGATGAACCTCACAACTACTACTGGTTTAAGATTACCAGTTTTACTGGGTATAGTATGACACATAGAAATGTCCTCATGGTCAATTTCAATGTCCTTGTCCTGAAGAAAGGACACCACTTGGTCTTCTAGAGTCTTCTTTTCTTCAGGTGATGAATCCTCCGTTATTCCTTCATTTTTTGTGACTTTAGAGTACAATCTATTTTTTATTTCCAAGCCAGTAATTACCAGATTTTCCTGTCTTGCGTTTTGTTCTAAATCGTCAATTCTCAGTTCTAATTCTGAAATTTTTTTGTCTTTCAGACTTATTTGTGACTTCAGTTGCTTGATTTCATCAAACAAGCCCATCAGAAGCTTTTGTTGAGCTGTAATTGTTGTAATTTCTGAGCTAATAAAGTTCAGTGATCTCTTAATTTCATCAAGTTCATCAGGATTTTGTTCACTCAGAGCTTGTTTTTCACGTCTTGATTTTCCTGCCATTTTTATATAATTTTCCACTTAATGTCAGCTGGAAAGAATGAAACAGACCTCCTCTTCGTCCGCTTCCAGTCTCCTCCTGCAGTATGCGCTCCTGCAGTCAAAAACAGCCAGTGACGTCACTCCAGCAATCTGGGTCAGCAGCCCTTCCGCGTTGTCATCCGTCGTCATCCGCCAAGAAACGCCTCCACACCCAAAGCCTAGCCGCAGATGTTAGCTCGTTAGCTAACGTTAGCTCCTGTAGCTCGACAGGCGAAGGGCCGACGTCCATTCACCACCGGCGACGAAGAGTCCGTTCCCACCACGGCTCCAAGCGTCTCCAGATGGCAGCCCTCCAACTGCGGACCCGACTCCGGACAAAGAAAAAACGAGCCAGGCACTAGCCCTCGACAGGGCCAACGCCGGTAGCAGAGGCACCGTCTCTCCTTCGCCTTCTCTCGACTTCGGCCGTCTTCAGAACCAGCGAAAGAAGTGATAACCCCGCTGAGAGAAGTGAGTTTTCCAAATTGATCCGCTTTAATTTTTGTGATCAGTATGACTCCCGAGGAGCAGAGCGTTCCTCAGTACGTCTGCTCCCGGCAGCCATCTTTTTAGCTCTCTCCAATTCACACAGGACAGAAAGAATTTGCTTGTTATCTTTGTGGACGCAGGTTTGGACGGAAGTCAGTTTTAAACAAACACACGATAATTCACACAGGACAGAAAGAATTTGCTTGTGATCTTTGTGGACGCAGGTTTGGACGGAAGTCAGTTTTAAAAACATACATGATAATTCACACAGGACAGAAATAATTTGCTTGTGATCTTTGTGGACGGAGATTTGGACTGAAGGCAGAATTAAACTCACACATGATAGTCCACACAGGACAGAAAACATTTGCTTGTGATCTTTGTGGACGCAGGTTTGGATGGAAGTCAGTTTTAAACAGACACATGATAATTCACACAGGACAGAAAGAATTTGCTTGTGATCTTTGTGGACGGAGATTTGGACTGAAGGCAGAATTAAACAAACACATGATAGTCCACACAGGACAGAAAACATTTGCTTGTGATCTTTGTGGACGCAGGTTTGGACAGAAGTCAACTTTAAACACACACATGATAATCCACACCATATGAAAGCAGTTTACCTGTGAATAATAACCCTTGCTTTGTCTTTTTTAATCTCATCTCATATAAAATAACACATTCCTTTCAGCAATATTTTTTCTTTGTACCTTTGTTACCAAACTTTTGATTTTTATACCCTGATGCATGCTCAATAATCAAAAAGGCGTTCAATACAAGATCAACTGGACTTTATTTGTAACAGAAGACGTTTCGCTTCTCATCCGAGGAGCTTTATCAATTCAATGAACCAGACTGTGTGCGCGTGGATTTATAGCAGGAGTCACGCACCAACATATGTAAATACATATGTTGGTGCGTGACTCCTGTTATAAATCCACGCGCACACAGTCTGGTTTGTTGAATTGATAAAGCTCCTCGGATGAGAAGCGAAACGTCTTCTAATAATAATAATAATGAATTCCATTTATAATGCACTTTTCATTAATAAAAATCTCAAAGTGTCTTCTGTTACAAATAAAGTCCAGTTGATCTTGTATTGAACACCTTTTTGATTTATCATGTCCTGGGCGACTGAGATTCTTCATCAGCACATGCTCAATAATCCAGGTAGAAAAATCTAAAAAAGCTAAGTCTGGTCCTCTGGACATGGCCGCATGCAACGAGAGGACCTAAAAGGGCTGAGGAAGAACGAGCTATTTTTAGCCTCTAGAAGGAGCAGCTCATTGCGGCGCGCGCAGATGGCTTTTAATAATAATAATGTCATATTTTTGTCATCTATGCATGTTTCCACACAAGACAAAATTTGACTCTGCATTTAACCCAATCACCACCAGGTGGCAGCGGGCAGCTATAGAAAGCGCGCCGGGGAGCAGTAGTGATTAGATGTGCTGCTCAAACACACCACAAAACTATGGATTTGACCAGGGTCCTACGTACGGATCCCAAGTCCAGTTCCTTTGCCACTACACCATCTTGGCCACTTTGGTAAGTTATCTTAAGCTAGCACTAACAGTAAGTCAAATGAGTAATAATAAAAAAAGCTAATTTTAAAACAACAACAGATTAGAGATGCTGGGTGTTACAGAGGGCGTAGTTAATGTAAACGGATCTTTGAAGGGCGTGACCATGAGAGCTCATTATCATAAACCAGTCGTTAAAAACGAAAGTTAAAAATGGCAGAATTAAAAAAGGTATAATTGATTATCTAAGAATTATTTTGTGTATTAAATTGAAACATTGTCTGGATAGCGCACAGACATGCCATAAAATTTTTAAAAACCTATCTGTGGTCTCCTTTAAGTGCTATTCTCCTAGATACATTTACCTAACGCTAGAATAAATGCAATGTACATTATGCAGCAAAGGAAATTAGAAGATCGGACATATATCCATTATTGCGAGATGATAGGTTTTGGACGGGCGATGTGCTTCCTATTGCATAAGTAATACTGAAGAATGACTGCTATCATTAATGACACAGGGAAGCTTATTAGTTATCTTGCTTTGCTAGCAAAGTCATTAGCTAGCACCTAGCTAATAGCACAACAACAACAGTGTTGCGTATTCAGCTATTGTACTTTGACACTAGATGGCGTTGTAATCAGTGGCGGCTGGTGATTTTTTTTAATGGGAGGGCACAATCTAGTGGTCATGAGTCAGCACGAACATGAGTCTGTGAGCAGATTAATGCCTGTAGTAGTTTTGTAATTTTTATTAATAATAAATTTGTAAACCTGAATATCTCCTACCCACAGCATATTACTGAATTAACTCCTTTTGCTCTCTACAGAGACTGAGGAACAGCTTCTACCCTGAGGCTGTTAGACTCATGAATCTCTAACCAGAAGAATCAATGTGAAATATCACATGTTGCTGCTGATCTGTTTCATGTTGATGCTGATCTGTTTCATGTTGCTGCTGATCTGTTTCATGTTGCTGCTGATCTGTTTCATATTGCTGCTGATCTGTTTCATGTTGCTGCTGATCTGTTTCATATTGCTGCTGATCTGTTTCATGTTGCTGCTGATCTGTTTCATGTTGCTGCTGATCTGTTTCATGTTGCTGCTGACAAAAAAATCTGTTTCATGCTGCTGTGTTCATCCGTGTTCATCTGCTCATACAGACTCATGTTCGTACTGCTGTTTGGAGTAATGTTTTCTATGATATTAGTGCTTAGTGTATTTTTAGTTGATGTTTTTCTTAGTTCATATCTTGGATGTTATTACTGTTTTTCTTTTACTTTTTGTTGTTGGATGTAACTGGGACCCTGTGTACATAATCTTGTTTCATCACATGTACCACATGTGGTGCAAATGACAATAAAGATTCTCTGACTCTGATTTAGGGCTTTTTCAATTATGCTAAATATGAAAAGGTGGGTTTTGGCACCTTTCTCTTCCATATAAATAATAAAACATTGGGGCATGGACAATATTTATTTTTTCTGGTAGTCAAGAGAATAGCAATGGCTATTTGTCTGCTTTCTAATTATTTAACATATAACAACTATTTATTTTATGAGTATATGTGTACATTTAATAGCAACAATTCAAATTCACATTGCACTTGTAAAGTTGTAACTAGTTCTCCTCACTTTTTCACAATACAGAACTACTATGATGAAAAACATAAAAACTATACATCATGCATTTACTGGTAGCTTCTCTCACCTCTAGCTGAATGTCCTCTTCCTCAAGATGTCCTCAACCAGAACTGCCCAGTGTCTCCTGCTCCTGCAACAAGCAGCAGAACCAAAGTAAGAGTCCTTATAAACCATCAATCATCCCTCAAGATCAAGACCTGCTTTACTTATCTAATATCCTCTCCTGTCCACCCACAGCTCGCTCAACTCCCTTTTTCCTGGAAAGAAAATAAAGAGACTTACAGTATTTTTGTAACTGTTTTCTGTCTGTCCTTCGGTTCTTTGTAATACCAATATCAACTACCTCATACACATACTGTGTACATAAACTTCATATGCTGCTTTGTCACTCTATTACAAATGTCAATGCCAGAACTTTCATTTTATTTTATAGATGTACTTTTTACACATTTATACTACTGTGCAAAAAACTCAGGATAGTATTACACTTTTATTATTTCATTTTATGCTTATGTTTATTAAATGTTTAGTGTTTTAGTGTTGGTGTAACTTTTCATACTTTCATACTACTGTACTACTATGCAAAAACTACTTTGAAAAACTCAGGACAGTATTACACTTTTATTATTTCATTTTATGCTTATGTTTATTAAATGTTTCAGTGTTTAAATGTTTACTGTTGCACCGAGGGACGGAGAGAAATGCAATTTCAATCCTGTGTTTGTCCTGTACATATTGCAGTTTTGACAATAATGTTGACTTTGACTTGACTTTGACTTTCTTTCAAAATGAATAAATCCTTCTGCTACTTTGCTACTTTAACTATAGCTTTGAAACAACAGTACAACTTAACTGAAAGTTGAGGGGTGGAACAGAGCCATGTTTATTCATTATTCACTCAGATTTATTCATTATGAATTATGACAATGACACCATTACAAACTGCTCAGTGCTTGAACAAAAAGAACAGTTAACAACAGACTCTCTGTGGAGTAACAAGTTCATGAGCTGACAAGAGTCAGACGTTCAGGTTTATAACTAGCAACTTTTATACCATTTGTGGCATTACTCATGCCCTGTCATCTGTTCATCCACAGTGATCTTTATAATGTTAAAATTAAATTAAAATAATTATATAATCACTCTTTCATAACATGAAAAATTCAAACTATTTAATGCTTAAATCTTTCTGCTACTTGGTTTCTTTAAATTTAGAGTGTCTTTGAAACAACAGCACAACTTATAATGAAACTAAAGTTTAACTAAACTAAAACTAAAGTTTATTTATTCATTCAGATTTATTCATCAGAAAATTTGCAACTGCTGCAAAACGAAACGAGACAAAAGTTAACACAGACACTCTGAGGAGTAAAACAGTTCATGAGCTGAAGTTGGACAGACAGGAGTCGTCTTCAGACATTCGGGTTTATAACTAGCAACTTCTATAATGTTGTACAGTACACCACAACGTTCATAAGCAAATCTAGTAGCTAGCTACTGTATGTGACTGACCGTAACACCCACACACACACTACACCACGTCACGCACACAGATGAGATCAGCTCACTTAGTTTGCTCATGTGCGCTTAGCGATTTATTAAACTCACTAATTATTACTTGCTTACCTGTGTAGAAGGCACCATTAATAATTACTGCTGTTTCAACATCGCTTTAGTTGCGTCTGATCAGCTCTGAGTGTAACAGAGAGGGTCCTCCCTCCTCGGCTCGAACCGGAAACACGCTGGCGATCCGCAGCGATCACGAGACGAGTCCAGGCATCGAGAGCGGCGAAAACTGCGCCCTGAAGAGTCCAATAGTTTTGGAAAGATGGGACATAACTGCGCATGCGCTAGCGCTAGTTATAATTAGAGTCAATGGAAAAGCTGCAGGCGGCGCCCAGCGGAGAACCGGAAGTACGTCACAATCAGAAAATGTTTTTTGAAACAAACAATTCATCATTACTCATAAAATATTTATCATACACAACTAAAAACATATATGCATACATTTTGAAATATTTTTATTTTATTATTTCATTTTTATTTTAAAAAATTTAATCTTCAAATGGTGAAGAGCTACAGGTTCCAGGAGGGGCGGCGCCCCTAGCGCCCTCTAGTGGCGGCCGCCCCTGGTTGTAACCTTTGTGTAGTAGAAGGAGAGAAGTAAAGAAAGGTACTGTTAAGCTAATGCCTGCATTCTGCTGTATTACTTTCCTCGTGATTACGTGCACACCACAAATTGGCGATGAGGATAGCGAATGTTGTTCCTCTCCCTGCGTTGTTTCTACCATCCGCCGGATAACCTGCAATTCCGTTCGACATGTGGATGAAGATGTTTGAAAACTGGAAGTTATGACCATAACCAATGTTCCTTGAGGGAGGGGAACGAGGTACAACACACAAGTATGGGGAATTGCTCCCCCGTGTGGTTCACCTGTGAAGTTTCATCACGCCTGTCAAGGCCAATGAAACTTCTGCATGAGCAGGAGGTACCGCCCTCCTGCTATAAAACATGCAGTGCGTCTCGTTTCCGTAATCTGCAAGCACTTCGATGAGCTTTGTAAAGCATTGATGGGGTCAAATTACTGTATGTTGTACCTTGTTCCCCTCCCTCAGGGAACATTGGTTATGGTCATAACCTCCAGTTCCCTTTCGGTTGGTTCACTTTGGTACAACACATTAGTATGGGGATCTACCCTCACGACCTGGAAATGCATAAGTAGAAACTTTGGCCTCAAGTTCTGACAGGCAGGAGGTCGTTCAATTCTCCTGTGCTGAAAGAACAGCTTGGGTGACGTCATGCGTTGTGACGTCCAAGCTGTAGAACTTTATGAACATGTTAGGAGACGCCCAGTTAGCAGCAGAACAAATATCTGCCACTGGGACACCTTTAAACAGAGCCTAGCAGGTGGCCAAACCTCTGGTTGAATGTACATGTACACCACTGGGTGCCTGTTCACCCTGACTAGTATATGCTCTAGAGATGGCCTCTGTGACCCATTGGGAGAGACGTTGTTTAGATAGAGCTTTACCAGCAATGGGGTTAGTAAAACAAACAGACAGCTGGTTGGTTTTGCGCCAGGTTTTTGTCCTTTCCATGTAAATGCGTAAAGCACGCACTGGACAGAGAGCGTTCATGCGCCTCTGTTCCGCAGTGAGCACTGACGGCTGTTACATCCCTCTTAATGGAAGTTAGTCATGGCACTGGGGTGTAACACTAACCAAGTAAGTAAACCTCAAGCAGTTGATGTATATAGATAAAATACAATTTATTTTACAATTGTGAAAAGGGTAACATAACAAAAGTATAATCCCCTAACAGTGGAGCTTTAAGCTTCAGGGTCTCCAAGGCCAAAACAACAAACAAAACACCCCCTTCTAACTATGAAAACACAAATGTCTCTGGCTAAGAATAAACTCAAAAGTACAAGGGCTAAACTCCCTGTCTGACCATAAAACAGGAGAAAAGAGTTAGAACAAAAATGGCAGAGAACCCCTACCAGCTTCCACTGTGAGACTAATAAAACACCAAACTATTGTACAGCTTTTCAAAGCACAATCCACCAACAAGATCACACCAGATCAAGGCCCAAGAGGAAGGGACTTGAAACATCTGAAGTGAAGCTCTTTATGGAGCAGTTGATGAGCTGTAACACCAGACACCTGTGGCAGCCAGGTAGACAGCAAGGTGGACCTAAAACACAGGAAAGGATAAGAAAAGGTGTCTCATGAAGAGAGCTCCCCATACTGGAGGTCAGGGACCGTAACAGCGGCCGAGGGAAAGCCGACAGTTCAAAGGATAAGTTCTTATAGGATAGAGAGGGCACTTTAGGGACATAGGCCGGGTTGGGACGCAACGTCACTTTGGAGCCATCATGTACAAACTGTGTGCACAAGTGGTATACTGAGAGTGCGTGAAGGTCACTCACACGCTTTGCAGAGCATAGGGCCAGAAGAAGAGCTGCTTTATTAAACAGTATGCCCATGTTAACACTCTGTAATGGTTCGAACGGGGTGTCGCAGACAGCATCCAGGTCCAAGTTCAGGTCCCACTGAGGCGCTAAAGCTCTACACAGAGGCCTTTTGCGCAGCACTCCTTTCATGAACCGAGCCACGAGAGGATAGGAGCCAGGTGACTTTCCTCCCCAACCCTCATGACAAGCCGAAATGGCAGATAAAAAGACTTTGATTGTAGAAAAAGAACAACCTTTTTCTAACAAACCCTGTAATAATGTGAGAGCCTGTGAGATGTTGCTTTCTCTCCTGACACCAGGCCTCAAAAACACGCCATTTGAGAGCATAGAGCATCTGTGTTGAGCCTGCTCATGTGCATTGAATGGTGTTTACCACATTACTGGG
>JBBPBX010106056.1:0-11496 GCA_038048925.1 Garcialebias charrua | reverse complement strand
TGTTGTAGTGTTCCACTGTTTTGACTGTAAGCCTTCCAACAATACTAAACGGTGCACGACGAGAATGGGATTCGAACCCATGCGTGCAGAGCACAATGGATTAGCAGTCCATCGCCTTAACCACTCGGCCACCTCGTCTGCTGTCAGACACATCTGACCACAATCAGTTGTCAGAAATATTTGAATGCACTACACTTTCACCTTGCAATAGATTTAGGATAAATAAATTCGGATGGCTATTACAAACTGGATAGACCTTACAGGTATTTCTTGCTTGTGAGGGAAGTTATTTCAGATGCTACAACGATTGCTTGTTTTATGACAACTTGTGGCTTCAATGGCCCTATTTCACACTACATCACTTACCAGGAACATTAAGAAAGAAAAATCCTTCACTACTAAGTGACAACTGAGCTCTGAATTAAACCACGTACAAAGCATACTGTTTCATGCCTAATACGATCAACACATCATCTGGGTCCAACTGAGTCCTTTCTGGTGTTCACTGATAAGTATTGTCTAAGCCATATTTTGCAAGCATCTTACTTATTCTCCGGTGCCAACAATTATTTGAATCATACATCTCAGACGGGGAAAAAGCACTAAGATTTAGTTAAATGTCTATATTTTTGAATCAGAGTTGTTTTTCTAAAGTCAGAAATATTTGGTTATATGTATGCTGATATCCAATTTGAACACATTCAAAGCAAACTAGGGTTAGGATTATATCCTTATAATTTCTTGTCTGATTCTTCAGGGGAATTAGCTCAAATGGTAGAGCGCTCGCTTAGCATGTGAGAGGTAGAGGGATCGATACCCTCATTCTCCACAAACTGGGCTTTTGTCTTAGCTACTGGAAAAGGAAATGTGGTATATTTAGGTTAGCATGTTGTCCAAGAACGTGTAATCTCATGTCTGCCTTATCACTTTGTAGTGTTTCTTGCTTAATAAAAAATAATTCTTGTTCATTGGAAATGCACCAGTAATCTTTTCGCACAATCTATGCTAGGTAAACATGGGCTTTAGTCCAACGATGTACTTTTAGCACTATCACATATGTTTAGCATTTTGTGGAGTACAAGTGCAATGCAAAGAGAGGTAGAGATTGTATTTACTAAACTGTAGTCATGATTGTCAGATCCAAAATATAAAAGGTATCATGCATTCCCTTTTTAAAGTACTAAGAAAAAAACAGGTCAAGAACTGTACATTGATTCAAGAGAGATAATTGTTCCAATTTAATAAAGTTTAAAACAAAACACCAGTGTCTGAAGGTGAGCTTTTTGTTCCAAAAGTTTGTAAAGGACCAATAGTTTTCTTGTACAATGAATTCATATTTTTGAAACAATCATGTTGTAGTGTTGCACAGTTTTGACTGTAAGCCTTCGAACAATACTAAACGGTGCACGACAAGAATGGGATTCGAACCCATGCGTGCAGAGCACAATGGATTAGCAGTCCATCGCCTTAACCACTCGGCCACCTCGTCTGCTGTCAGACACATCTGACCACAATCAGTTGTCAGAAATATTTGAATGCACTACACTTTCACCTTGCAATAGATTTAGGATAAATAAATTCGGATGGCTATTACAAACTGGATAGACCTTACAGGTATTTCTTGCTTGTGAGGGAAGTTATATCAGATGCTACAACGATTGCTTGTTTCATGACAACTTGTGGCTTCAATGGCCCTATTTCACACTACATCACTTACCAGGAACATTAAGAAAGAAAAATCCTTCACTACTAAGTGACAACTGAGCTCTGAATTAAACCACGTACAAAGCATACTGTTTCATGCCTAATACGATCAACACATCATCTGGGTCCAACAGACAGTATATGCCACGGACTTCCGTTCCAGCACCTCCACAGTCATTGCACAGACGGCGCACTTCCGGTTAGCGGGAAAGACACGAACATAAATGACTAAATACAATTAATAAAACATCTGCATACACACCAATAATAACTCTATACACATATAAATCCATATAAAATTATGGCGACGTTCCCCCTACGGATAGCCGCGATAAATTTTCACCGAACCCCCCCACCCGCGAAACAGCTGTTCCCACCGGTGGGCGGACACAACGGAACTCACTTGTAGTGCCGGTAGCGTGCAGCCGCTTCCCGTTACGGGTCGTTGTCATTGTCTGCTACTAGGAGCTAACACTAACAACAACGGAGGTGGATGGGAACCGGAAGTGGCAGATGTGGGTTGCATTTTACCGTAAGTACGTCACGACCCCCCCTGGCATACAGTCTACTGTGTCCTTTCTGGTGTTCACTGATAAGTATTGTCTAAGCCATATTTTGCAAGCATCTTACTTCTTCTGAGGTGCCTACAAATATTTGAATCATACATCTCAGACAGGGAAAAAGCACTAAGATTTAGTTAAATGTCTCTCTAGATTTTTGAATCAGAGTTGTTTTTCTAAAGTCAGAAATATTTGGTTATATGTATGCTGATATCCATTTTGAACACTTTCAAAGCACACTAGGGTTAGGATTATATCCTTAGAATTTCTTGTCTGCTTCTTCAGGGGAATTAGCTCAAATGGTAGAGCGCTCGCTTTGCATGTGAGAGGTAGAGGGATCGATACCCTCATTCTCCACAAACTGGGCTTTTGTCTTAGCTACTGGAAAAGGAAATATGGTATATTTAGGTTAGCATGTTGTCTAAGAACGTGCAATCTCATGTCTGTCTAAATTATCACTTTGTAGCGTTTCTTGCTTAATAAAAAATAATTCTTGTTCATTGGAAATGCACCAGTAATCTTTTCTCACAATCTATACTATGTAAACATGGGCTTTAGTCCAACGATGTACTTTTAGCACTATCACATATGTTTAGCATTTAGTGGAATACAAGAGCAATGCAAAGAGAGGTCGAGATTGTATTTACTAAACTGAAGTCATGATTGTCAGATCCAAAATGTAAAAGGTATCATGTATTCCCTTTTTAAAGTAGTAAGAAAAAAACAGGTCAAGAACTCTACATTGATTCAAGAGAGATACAGTAATGTTCCAATTTAATAAAGTTTAAAACAAAACACCAGTGTCTGAAGTTGAGCTTTTTGTTCCAAAAATTTGTAAAGGACCAATTGTTTTCTTGTCCTAATGAATTCATTTTTTTTTTAAACATTCATGTTGTAGTGTTCCACTGTTTTGACTGTAAGCCTTCCAACAATACTAAACGGTGCACGACGAGAATGGGATTCGAACCCATGCGTGCAGAGCACAATGGATTAGCAGTCCATCGCCTTAACCACTCGGCCACCTCGTCTGCTGTCAGACACATCTGACCACAATCAGTTGTCAGAAATATTTGAATGCACTACACTTTCACCTTGCAATAGATTTAGGATAAATAAATTCGGATGGCTATTACAAACTGGATAGACCTTACAGGTATTTCTTGCTTGTGAGGGAAGTTATTTCAGATGCTACAACGATTGCTTGTTTCATGACAACTTGTGGCTTCAATGGCCCTATTTCACACTACATCACTTACCAGGAACATTAAGAAAGAAAAATCCTTCACTACTAAGTGACAACTGAGCTCTGAATTAAACCACGTACAAAGCATACTGTTTCATGCCTAATACGATCAACACATCATCTGGGTCCAACTGAGTCCTTTCTGGTGTTCACTGATAAGTATTGTCTAAGCCATATTTTGCAAGCATCTTACTTATTCTCCGGTGCCAACAATTATTTGAATCATACATCTCAGACGGGGAAAAAGCACTAAGATTTAGTTAAATGTCTATATTTTTGAATCAGAGTTGTTTTTCTAAAGTCAGAAATATTTGGTTATATGTATGCTGATATCCAATTTGAACACATTCAAAGCAAACTAGGGTTAGGATTATATCCTTATAATTTCTTGTCTGATTCTTCAGGGGAATTAGCTCAAATGGTAGAGCGCTCGCTTAGCATGTGAGAGGTAGAGGGATCGATACCCTCATTCTCCACAAACTGGGCTTTTGTCTTAGCTACTGGAAAAGGAAATGTGGTATATTTAGGTTAGCATGTTGTCCAAGAACGTGTAATCTCATGTCTGCCTTATCACTTTGTAGTGTTTCTTGCTTAATAAAAAATAATTCTTGTTCATTGGAAATGCACCAGTAATCTTTTCGCACAATCTATGCTAGGTAAACATGGGCTTTAGTCCAACGATGTACTTTTAGCACTATCACATATGTTTAGCATTTTGTGGAGTACAAGTGCAATGCAAAGAGAGGTAGAGATTGTATTTACTAAACTGTAGTCATGATTGTCAGATCCAAAATATAAAAGGTATCATGCATTCCCTTTTTAAAGTACTAAGAAAAAAACAGGTCAAGAACTGTACATTGATTCAAGAGAGATAATTGTTCCAATTTAATAAAGTTTAAAACAAAACACCAGTGTCTGAAGGTGAGCTTTTTGTTCCAAAAGTTTGTAAAGGACCAATAGTTTTCTTGTACAATGAATTCATATTTTTGAAACAATCATGTTGTAGTGTTGCACAGTTTTGACTGTAAGCCTTCGAACAATACTAAACGGTGCACGACAAGAATGGGATTCGAACCCATGCGTGCAGAGCACAATGGATTAGCAGTCCATCGCCTTAACCACTCGGCCACCTCGTCTGCTGTCAGACACATCTGACCACAATCAGTTGTCAGAAATATTTGAATGCACTACACTTTCACCTTGCAATAGATTTAGGATAAATAAATTCGGATGGCTATTACAAACTGGATAGACCTTACAGGTATTTCTTGCTTGTGAGGGAAGTTATTTCAGATGCTACAACGATTGCTTGTTTCATGACAACTTGTGGCTTCAATGGCCCTATTTCACACTACATCACTTACCAGGAACATTAAGAAAGAAAAATCCTTCACTACTAAGTGACAACTGAGCTCTGAATTAAACCACGTACAAAGCATACTGTTTCATGCCTAATACGATCAACACATCATCTGGGTCCAACAGACAGTATATGCCACGGACTTCCGTTCCAGCACCTCCACAGTCATTGCACAGACGGCGCACTTCCGGTTAGCGGGAAAGACACGAACATAAATGACTAAATACAATTAATAAAACATCTGCATACACACCAATAATAACTCTATACACATATAAATCCATATAAAATTATGGCGACGTTCCCCCTACGGATAGCCGCGATAAATTTTCACCGAACCCCCCCACCCGCGAAACAGCTGTTCCCACCGGTGGGCGGACACAACGGAACTCACTTGTAGTGCCGGTAGCGTGCAGCCGCTTCCCGTTACGGGTCGTTGTCATTGTCTGCTACTAGGAGCTAACACTAACAACAACGGAGGTGGATGGGAACCGGAAGTGGCAGATGTGGGTTGCATTTTACCGTAAGTACGTCACGACCCCCCCTGGCATACAGTCTACTGTGTCCTTTCTGGTGTTCACTGATAAGTATTGTCTAAGCCATATTTTGCAAGCATCTTACTTCTTCTGAGGTGCCTACAAATATTTGAATCATACATCTCAGACAGGGAAAAAGCACTAAGATTTAGTTAAATGTCTCTCTAGATTTTTGAATCAGAGTTGTTTTTCTAAAGTCAGAAATATTTGGTTATATGTATGCTGATATCCATTTTGAACACTTTCAAAGCACACTAGGGTTAGGATTATATCCTTAGAATTTCTTGTCTGCTTCTTCAGGGGAATTAGCTCAAATGGTAGAGCGCTCGCTTTGCATGTGAGAGGTAGAGGGATCGATACCCTCATTCTCCACAAACTGGGCTTTTGTCTTAGCTACTGGAAAAGGAAATATGGTATATTTAGGTTAGCATGTTGTCTAAGAACGTGCAATCTCATGTCTGTCTAAATTATCACTTTGTAGCGTTTCTTGCTTAATAAAAAATAATTCTTGTTCATTGGAAATGCACCAGTAATCTTTTCTCACAATCTATACTATGTAAACATGGGCTTTAGTCCAACGATGTACTTTTAGCACTATCACATATGTTTAGCATTTAGTGGAATACAAGAGCAATGCAAAGAGAGGTCGAGATTGTATTTACTAAACTGAAGTCATGATTGTCAGATCCAAAATGTAAAAGGTATCATGTATTCCCTTTTTAAAGTAGTAAGAAAAAAACAGGTCAAGAACTCTACATTGATTCAAGAGAGATACAGTAATGTTCCAATTTAATAAAGTTTAAAACAAAACACCAGTGTCTGAAGTTGAGCTTTTTGTTCCAAAAATTTGTAAAGGACCAATTGTTTTCTTGTCCTAATGAATTCATTTTTTTTTAAACAATCATGTTGTAGTGTTCCACTGTTTTGACTGTCAGCCTTCCAACAATACTAAACGGTGCACGACGAGAATGGGATTCGAACCCATGCGTGCAGAGCACAATGGATTAGCAGTCCATCGCCTTAACCACTCGGCCACCTCGTCTGCTGTCAGACACATCTGACCACAATCAGTTGTCAGAAATATTTGAATGCACTACACTTTCACCTTGCAATAGATTTAGGATAAATAAATTCGGATGGCTATTACAAACTGGATAGACCTTACAGGTATTTCTTGCTTGTGAGGGAAGTTATTTCAGATGCTACAACGATTGCTTGTTTCATGACAACTTGTGGCTTCAATGGCCCTATTTCACACTACATCACTTACCAGGAACATTAAGAAAGAAAAATCCTTCACTACTAAGTGACAACTGAGCTCTGAATTAAACCACGTACAAAGCATACTGTTTCATGCCTAATACGATCAACACATCATCTGGGTCCAACTGAGTCCTTTCTGGTGTTCACTGATAAGTATTGTCTAAGCCATATTTTGCAAGCATCTTACTTATTCTCCGGTGCCAACAATTATTTGAATCATACATCTCAGACGGGGAAAAAGCACTAAGATTTAGTTAAATGTCTATATTTTTGAATCAGAGTTGTTTTTCTAAAGTCAGAAATATTTGGTTATATGTATGCTGATATCCAATTTGAACACATTCAAATCAAACTAGGGTTAGGATTATATCCTTATAATTTCTTGTCTGATTTTTCAGGGGAATTAGCTCAAATGGTAGAGCGCTCGCTTAGCATGTGAGAGGTAGAGGGATCGATACCCTCATTCTCCACAAACTGGGCTTTTGTCTTAGCTACTGGAAAAGGAAATGTGGTATATTTAGGTTAGCATGTTGTCCAAGAACGTGTAATCTCATGTCTGCCTTATCACTTTGTAGTGTTTCTTGCTTAATAAAAAATAATTCTTGTTCATTGGAAATGCACCAGTAATCTTTTCGCACAATCTATGCTAGGTAAACATGGGCTTTAGTCCAACGATGTACTTTTAGCACTATCACATATGTTTAGCATTTTGTGGAGTACAAGTGCAATGCAAAGAGAGGTAGAGATTGTATTTACTAAACTGTAGTCATGATTGTCAGATCCAAAATATAAAAGGTATCATGCATTCCCTTTTTAAAGTACTAAGAAAAAAACAGGTCAAGAACTGTACATTGATTCAAGAGAGATAATTGTTCCAATTTAATAAAGTTTAAAACAAAACACCAGTGTCTGAAGGTGAGCTTTTTGTTCCAAAAGTTTGTAAAGGACCAATAGTTTTCTTGTACAATGAATTCATATTTTTGAAACAATCATGTTGTAGTGTTGCACAGTTTTGACTGTAAGCCTTCGAACAATACTAAACGGTGCACGACAAGAATGGGATTCGAACCCATGCGTGCAGAGCACAATGGATTAGCAGTCCATCGCCTTAACCACTCGGCCACCTCGTCTGCTGTCAGACACATCTGACCACAATCAGTTGTCAGAAATATTTGAATGCACTACACTTTCACCTTGCAATAGATTTAGGATAAATAAATTCGGATGGCTATTACAAACTGGATAGACCTTACAGGTATTTCTTGCTTGTGAGGGAAGTTATTTCAGATGCTACAACGATTGCTTGTTTCATGACAACTTGTGGCTTCAATGGCCCTATTTCACACTACATCACTTACCAGGAACATTAAGAAAGAAAAATCCTTCACTACTAAGTGACAACTGAGCTCTGAATTAAACCACGTACAAAGCATACTGTTTCATGCCTAATACGATCAACACATCGTCTGGGTCCAACAGACAGTATATGCCACGGACTTCCGTTCCAGCACCTCCACAGTCATTGCACAGACGGCGCACTTCCGGTTAGCGGGAAAGACACGAACATAAATGACTAAATACAATTAATAAAACATCTGCATACACACCAATAATAACTCTATACACATATAAATCCATATAAAATTATGGCGACGTTCCCCCTACGGATAGCCGCGATAAATTTTCACCGAACCCCCCCACCCGCGAAACAGCTGTTCCCACCGGTGGGCGGACACAACGGAACTCACTTGTAGTGCCGGTAGCGTGCAGCCGCTTCCCGTTACGGGTCGTTGTCATTGTCTGCTACTAGGAGCTAACACTAACAACAACGGAGGTGGATGGGAACCGGAAGTGGCAGATGTGGGTTGCATTTTACCGTAAGTACGTCACGACCCCCCCTGGCATACAGTCTACTGTGTCCTTTCTGGTGTTCACTGATAAGTATTGTCTAAGCCATATTTTGCAAGCATCTTACTTCTTCTGAGGTGCCTACAAATATTTGAATCATACATCTCAGACAGGGAAAAAGCACTAAGATTTAGTTAAATGTCTCTCTAGATTTTTGAATCAGAGTTGTTTTTCTAAAGTCAGAAATATTTGGTTATATGTATGCTGATATCCATTTTGAACACTTTCAAAGCACACTAGGGTTAGGATTATATCCTTAGAATTTCTTGTCTGCTTCTTCAGGGGAATTAGCTCAAATGGTAGAGCGCTCGCTTTGCATGTGAGAGGTAGAGGGATCGATACCCTCATTCTCCACAAACTGGGCTTTTGTCTTAGCTACTGGAAAAGGAAATATGGTATATTTAGGTTAGCATGTTGTCTAAGAACGTGCAATCTCATGTCTGTCTAAATTATCACTTTGTAGCGTTTCTTGCTTAATAAAAAATAATTCTTGTTCATTGGAAATGCACCAGTAATCTTTTCTCACAATCTATACTATGTAAACATGGGCTTTAGTCCAACGATGTACTTTTAGCACTATCACATATGTTTAGCATTTTGTGGAATACAAGAGCAATGCAAAGAGAGGTCGAGATTGTATTTACTAAACTGTAGTCATGATTGTCAGATCCAAAATGTAAAAGGTATCATGTATTCCCTTTTTAAAGTAGTAAGAAAAAAACAGGTCAAGAACTCTACATTGATTCAAGAGAGATACAGTAATGTTCCAATTTAATAAAGTTTAAAACAAAACACCAGTGTCTGAAGTTGAGCTTTTTGTTCCAAAAATTTGTAAAGGACCAATTGTTTTCTTGTCCTAATGAATTCATTTTTTTTTTAAACATTCATGTTGTAGTGTTCCACTGTTTTGACTGTAAGCCTTCCAACAATACTAAACGGTGCACGACGAGAATGGGATTCGAACCCATGCGTGCAGAGCACAATGGATTAGCAGTCCATCGCCTTAACCACTCGGCCACCTCGTCTGCTGTCAGACACATCTGACCACAATCAGTTGTCAGAAATATTTGAATGCACTACACTTTCACCTTGCAATAGATTTAGGATAAATAAATTCGGATGGCTATTACAAACTGGATAGACCTTACAGGTATTTCTTGCTTGTGAGGGAAGTTATTTCAGATGCTACAACGATTGCTTGTTTCATGACAACTTGTGGCTTCAATGGCCCTATTTCACACTACATCACTTACCAGGAACATTAAGAAAGAAAAATCCTTCACTACTAAGTGACAACTGAGCTCTGAATTAAACCACGTACAAAGCATACTGTTTCATGCCTAATACGATCAACACATCATCTGGGTCCAACAGACAGTATATGCCACGGACTTCCGTTCCAGCACCTCCACAGTCATTGCACAGACGGCGCACTTCCGGTTAGCGGGAAAGACACGAACATAAATGACTAAATACAATTAATAAAACATCTGCATACACACCAATAATAACTCTATACACATATAAATCCATATAAAATTATGGCGACGTTCCCCCTACGGATAGCCGCGATAAATTTTCACCGAACCCCCCCACCCGCGAAACAGCTGTTCCCACCGGTGGGCGGACACAACGGAACTCACTTGTAGTGCCGGTAGCGTGCAGCCGCTTCCCGTTACGGGTCGTTGTCATTGTCTGCTACTAGGAGCTAACACTAACAACAACGGAGGTGGATGGGAACCGGAAGTGGCAGATGTGGGTTGCATTTTACCGTAAGTACGTCACGACCCCCCCTGGCATACAGTCTACTGTGTCCTTTCTGGTGTTCACTGATAAGTATTGTCTAAGCCATATTTTGCAAGCATCTTACTTCTTCTGAGGTGCCTACAAATATTTGAATCATACATCTCAGACAGGGAAAAAGCACTAAGATTTAGTTAAATGTCTCTCTAGATTTTTGAATCAGAGTTGTTTTTCTAAAGTCAGAAATATTTGGTTATATGTATGCTGATATCCATTTTGAACACTTTCAAAGCACACTAGGGTTAGGATTATATCCTTAGAATTTCTTGTCTGCTTCTTCAGGGGAATTAGCTCAAATGGTAGAGCGCTCGCTTTGCATGTGAGAGGTAGAGGGATCGATACCCTCATTCTCCACAAACTGGGCTTTTGTCTTAGCTACTGGAAAAGGAAATATGGTATATTTAGGTTAGCATGTTGTCTAAGAACGTGCAATCTCATGTCTGTCTAAATTATCACTTTGTAGCGTTTCTTGCTTAATAAAAAATAATTCTTGTTCATTGGAAATGCACCAGTAATCTTTTCTCACAATCTATACTATGTAAACATGGGCTTTAGTCCAACGATGTACTTTTAGCACTATCACATATGTTTAGCATTTAGTGGAATACAAGAGCAATGCAAAGAGAGGTCGAGATTGTATTTACTAAACTGTAGTCATGATTGTCAGATCCAAAATGTAAAAGGTATCATGTATTCCCTTTTTAAAGTAGTAAGAAAAAAACAGGTCAAGAACTCTACATTGATTCAAGAGAGATACAGTAATGTTCCAATTTAATAAAGTTTAAAACAAAACACCAGTGTCTGAAGTTGAGCTTTTTGTTCCAAAAATTTGTAAAGGACCAATTGTTTTCTTGTCCTAATGAATTCATTTTTTTTTTAAACATTCATGTTGTAGTGTTCCACTGTTTTGACTGTAAGCCTTCCAACAATACTAAACGGTGCACGACGAGAATGGGATTCGAACCCATGCGTGCAGAGCACAATGGATTAGCAGTCCATCGCCTTAACCACTCGGCCACCTCGTCTGCTGTCAGACACATCTGACCACAATCAGTTGTCAGAAATATTTGAATGCACTACACTTTCACCTTGCAATAGATTTAGGATAAATAAATTCGG
>JBBPBX010106055.1:0-11496 GCA_038048925.1 Garcialebias charrua | reverse complement strand
CATTTTGAATCAAACATGCTCATTAGGTGAGGCGGCCATTTTGAATCAAACATGCTCATTAGGTGAGGCGGCCATTTTGAATAAAACAAGCTCATTAGGTGAGGCGGCCATTTTGAATAAAACAAGCTCATTAGGTGAGGCGGCCATTTTGAATCAAACAAGCTCATTAGGTGAGGCGGCCATTTTGAATCAAACATGGTCATTAGGTGAGGCGGCCATTTTGAATCAAACAAGCTCATAAGGTGAGGCGGCCATTTTGGATCAAACAAGCTCATTAGGTGAGACGACCATTTTGGATCAAACAGGCAAACAAACTAGCTTGTATCAAACTAGCTTGTATCACATTAGCATTTTTGTAGCCATTGGTATGTATATGAGGTCATTCTGTTGGCGTGGAGGAGGCTAGCAAACTAGCTTGTATCAAACTAGCTTGTATCAAACTAGCTAATTAGGTGAGGCGGCAATTTTGGGTGGCCATTTTGAATCAAACAAGACTTATTAGGTGAGGCGGTCATTTTGAATCAAACATGCTCATTAGGTGAGGCGGCCATTTTGAATCAAACATGCTCATTAGGTGAGGTGGCCATTTTGAATAAAACAAGCTCATTAGGTGAGGCGGCCATTTTGAATCAAACAAGCTCATTAGGTGAGGTGGCCATTTTGAATCAAACATGCTCATTAGGTGAGGTGGCCATTTTGAATAAAACAAGCTCATTAGGTGAGGCGGCCATTTTGAATAAAACAAGCTCATTAGGTGAGGCGGCCATTTTGAATCAAACAAGCTCATTAGGTGAGGCGGCCATTTTGAATCAAACATGGTCATTAGGTGAGGCGGCCATTTTGAATCAAACAAGCTCATAAGGTGAGGCGGCCATTTTGAATCAAACAAGCTCATTAGGTGAGACGGCCATTTTGAATAAAACAAGCTCATTAGATGAGGTGGCCAATTTGAATCAAACATACTCATAAGGTGAGGTGGCCATTTTGGATCAAACAAGCTCATTAGGTGAGACGACCATTTTGGATCAAACAGGCAAACAAACTAGCTTGTATCAAACTAGCTTGTATCACATTAGCATTTTTGTAGCCATTGGTATGTATATGAGGTCATTCTGTTGGCGTGGAGGAGGCTAGCAAACTAGCTTGTATCAAACTAGCTTGTATCAAACTAGCTAATTAGGTGAGGCGGCCATTTTGGGTGGCCATTTTGAATCAAACAAGCTTATTAGGTGAGGCGGTCATTTTGAATCAAACATGCTCATTAGGTGAGGCGGCCATTTTGAATCAAACATGCTCATTAGGTGAGGTGGCCATTTTGAATAAAACAAGCTCATTAGGTGAGGCGGCCATTTTGAATAAAACAAGCTCATTAGGTGAGGTGGCCAATTTGAATCAAACATACTCATAAGGTGAGGCGGCCATTTTGGATCAAACAAGCTCATTAGATGAGGCGACCATTTTGGATCAAACAGGCTAGCAAACTAGCTTGTATCAAACTAGCTTGTATCACATTAGCATTTTTGTAGCCATTGGTATGTATAAGGTCATTCTGTTGGCGTGGAGGAGGCTAGCAAACTAGCTTGTATCAAACTAGCTTGTATCACATTAGCATTTTTGCAGCCATTGGTATGTATATAAGGTCATTCTGTTGGCGTGGAGGAGGCTAGCAAACTAGCTTGTATCAAATTAGCTTGTGTCAAACTAGCTAATTAGGTGAGGCGGCCATTTTGGGCTGCCATTTTGAATCAAACAAGCTTATTAGGTGAGGCGGTCATTTTGAATCAAACATGCTCATTAGGTGAGACAGCCATTTTGAATCAAACATGCTCATTAGGTGAGGCGGTCATTTTGAATCAAACAAGCTCATTAGGTGAGACAGGCTACCACTACTGGTGTATGAATGTGTGTATGAATCGTGGATGGTTGGTATTGTGAAACGCTTTGGGGCTCCTCACAGGGGGCTGGAAAGCGCTATATAAATAAGCTCCATTTACCATATATATATATATATATATATATATATGTATATATATATATATATATATATATATATATATTATATATATACATATATATTATATATCTTTATATATATATATATGTGTGTGTGTATATAATAATAATAATAATTTGTCACATTTGTCATCTGTGTATGTTTCCCATACTTGACAGACGAAATTGGTCTTCTGCCTTTAACCCAACCACCACCAGGTGGTGCAGCGAGCAGCCGTAGTCAGCGCTCGGGGAGCTGGAGAATTAGGTGTGCACTCATAGACACCCCAAGGTGTGTAGTGGCCGGGGCGCGAACCCACGTCCTTCGGGTCCCAAGTCAAAAGCCTTAGCCACTAGACCATCTTGCTATACAGGCACTCCCCGACTTACGAACGAGTTCCGTTCCTACACCCGTTCGTAACACGAAAATCGCCGTAAGTTGAAAATACGTCCAAACGACACCTCATCCAAGCACCTCATACGTACAGTACTGTATTTTTACCAAGCACGTACATTACCCTACAAAATGATCAAAAACCACATACCGTACATTTGGAGCCATAATGAAGGGAAAAAAAGAGTTAATTTCTTACTGGGAGCTGGTCATTTCTTCCTCCGTATGTTAGCATGTTAGCTCGTGCACCTCCGAGCTCCTGCAGCTTCACGCTGTCAACAGCGTTTACAGAACGTCTGTTAGCATGTTAGCTCGTTGCTCAACTGCCTCGTAAACCTCCGCTCAAAACAATAAGGTCTCCTGTATTTCCATGTGCGGTCCAGAGTTAGCATATTTAGCATATTAGCCTCTCCTGACCTCCTCTGCTCCGATCTGGGCCTGGGGTCTCCTGTAAGTTTCCAGCACGTCAAGCTCCCCCCTCCCTCCCTCCTGCTCCCTCCTGTAAGTTTCGTTTCTCCTGTAAGTTTTGTTTCGGTACCGTATTTTTCTATGGGAGTGCGTTCGTAAAGGCATTACTAAAGTCGAATCGCCGTAAGTAGAGGACTACATGTACCTGTATTGAGTAGTAAGTACAGAAGTATTAATTATACAATAATTTGCTGGATGAGCGAATGTAATAAACAAGCGCTGCATACAGATAGATTGTTACGCAAGCGTTTAACTGCTGTTTTAACATATCGATGACACGTGCCCAATGATACAGTATGTCATGTATCTTTGGGCACCTTTAAGTGGGTACAGTATACTGAAATTCTCAAGCTTTTCTAGTGGGTATACTCCATATGCCTGTGTATCACATAGACTACACCACTGCAGGCTAGTCTCATTGAGTCGCAAGGACTCATTTAAAAGCAGGATCTGTTCCAGACAGAACATATGAAGTAAAGACAACAATAACAGTAAAAAATATGCCACTCCCCGTCGGGGAATTGAACCCCGGTCTCCCGCGTGACAGGCGGGGATACTGACCACTATACTAACGAGGAAGTGATGGGCTCAGCGTAAGTCCAGTGGGTTATAAAAACAGCAGCTGAGCTGTCATTCATTGCCATTGCAGAAGAGGGGAGCAACACGGTTCAAGCATGGCTCCCCAAACACACCCTGTCAAAATAAGAGCATTCCCAGATCTTCTTTAGGCAGGAGTTCAAATTAAAATGCTCCCACACGAAGACTCAATGAGCTGTCTCGACCTTTGAATCACTGTGTGGTTGAATCGTCTCCACTCAAGAGCCACTTTCTGTCATTTCTTTCTAAGTCGTCACAACTTCGAGTCAATAAGTAACTTGTGAAATCTAAAAAAGCTAAGTCTGGTCCTCTGGACATTCAAAAAATAAAACAAAACAAAGCAAAAAAATGTAGAAACGTTTCGTCTTTCGTCCGAAAGACTTCCTCAGTCTGAGTTGCTGTGTTCAGCTCAGTCTTATAAATAGCACCCTCCCACAGTGTTGCACAACCAGTTGGCTGATGACAGCCTGAAACCAGTTGCTCACATGATCAAGGAGGGCCATCAGCCTAACAATGGATCATTAGCACCCTGATGGTTGTTTGCTATTCACAGAGGGCTGAGTGATACTAGCAATAACAGCATTGTAAGAGGGGGACAGTTGAACCCGGAGGCCTCCACCCCTGTTTAATGATGGACGGTTTCTTTTCACAAAGATGGCCTCCTTTTAGATTTTTCTACCTGGATTATTGAGCATGCATCAGAGTAACTTGTGAAATGTTAATTTTATTATATAAGTGATAAGTGTCAGTCTTTGGTAACATCGGCAACATTATTTTCCGTGTTTTCTGTAAATGTTTCAAAAGGCTTGTCATATACTTTGATACTCTGTGGACTACTTTATGATTTCAGGAACCAAATGACACAGACTGAAGAATGTCCAGGAGTTAACTAGCACCATATTGAGTTAGGACTAATGAGAATATTTAAATCTCCTGTCACGACTTGAGCTGATTCAGCCCACATCATTCTGTCAGGATGGGAGGACATCTTTATTTTCAACATTTAAATTGTCTTCATTCTGTTGTGCTGCCTGTGACTAAACACATCTTCAAGCTGTCACTTTGGTTTTTGATTTAATCTGCAGCCTGAAGGACACTTCAACATTTATTCATCACGGTTGCTTCTCCAGAATTATTCATTATGTTTACGCTTTTTTAATAAACGCAGATGTTGCCTCTGACCAGACATTGTACCGGTAGTCGCCAAATCACCTTTATGCCCCAGAACAGTTTTAGTTTACACACTAATTGCTTGACTTGTGCTCTCTCTCTCTATTTTATTTTTGGCAGCATCGCAGTTCAGCGGCTGGCAAATGAATCCCACTTCCTCCTCTATGAATTCTGGGAGCACAACAACGTGTGGAAGAAGTGAGCATAGATAATATATACACTAGATAAGACATCCCCGCTGTTGGCCAATGGAGACCGACATCGTCAGACGGCGGCCATCTTGCCACAGACAGAACGCCCACTCTTAACATGAATGTGAATGGTGCATTTACTATTAAAATAACCATAACTTGCTTAATTTTCAACCGATTTTAAAACGGTTTGGTTTGTTATAAATGTGAGAGATGTTGTTATAATATGGTATACTTAAGATGGACGTTCACATGAAAATAACGTTATATAGACACTGTATTGCACTAGCAATATACACAATAAGATTATATTTACATCTATTTATAAATACATGTTTATTTCCAGCGAAATTAACTGACATATGTTACAATGCTAATAAATATTTAATACTATTTCATCATAAATAGCATTATTATTAGTGGTATGAAAATAATTTATGCCAATTTTTTCCCTACACATGCAAATATTATGTAATATTAAATACATTATTACACAAACCTTGGTCAATATGTGTAGTTTATTTTTTTTAGATACATGAAAAGATTTAATAATCGGGAGATATAAATAAACAAACAAACAAACAGAAATAAACATCTGATAGTGTGACAAGACTCTCAGTCCCTCGGTGCAACAGTAACTATTTAAACATTAAAACACTGAAACATATAATAATAAACATAAGCATAAAATAGTAAAACTGTAACACTGTCCTGAGTTTTTGCATAGTGGTAAATGAGTATGAAAATTTACACCAACTCTAAAACTAAAACACTAAACATTTAATGAACATAATACTGTCCTGAGTTTTTGCATACTAGTATAAAAAGTAAAAAAGTATAAAAAGTACAGTATAACTATAAAATAAACTTAAGGTTCTAGCATTGACATTGACAACAATATTAATAATAAACATAGTAAGTAAAATTAAGGTTACATTTCCTTTTTAGGACTATCATCTCATTATTTGACCATCATTTCAGTTTTTGAATATTATATGCTGAATGTTAGCACTACAGGTAATAGGTCAAATCTAGTATAAGTCAACCTCTACCTGAAATGTACACAAGTGTGTTTTCCACAAGACCATCGAAGCGGCTGGGAAGGTAGCTGTGGTCATGTATAAGAGCAGGAATGTCAGCAAACGGTGATGGAAGATCTTCTTCTTCTACAGAGGACATGTCTACAGCTGACAGGTTTGTTGATGTGTCAATGTGGTAGAACTGGTCAGCAGAGGACATTGGTTCAACTGGTAGGGACTCTGTCTCATCCTGTGCGGTCACATTGCCTTTTATGCTTGGTTTAACACCACACCGGGCCATCAGCTTTCTGAAAATGTTCTTGAACTGGCTGGCACTAGGGTTGTTATTCCATCCACCTTAAAATAGACACAAGATATATAACAGTATATTACATATTCACCGATTTTTCAAACAAATAAACAAACCAAATGTATTTTCATAAAAAAAAAGAAAACATGGATCAACAAATTGAAAACAATACAGTTGCTGACAGTTCCGGTCACTTAGTGTTGTGTTAAAAAATAATTATGAATTGTACCAGATGCTCTGATGGAGTTAAAGAGAAGCTCCAAGTGGTCCTGGCTGAACCTGTAGGTCAGGATATATCGCTGCTCATCAAGCAGCACAGGAACCATTGACATCAATGTGTCAATATTGATGATAAATCCCAGGATAGAGAGGAATCTTAATCAAATAAAGCAAATATTGTATAATTACAAAGAGGTCCCAAGAAAGAATGAGTTTAGGATCTTAACATTTACTTTTTTTAGGGGTGGCGGTGACTAAACACAAGAGCAGGAACAGAGACATATTTTAATACAGCAAATATATTGTAGCAAAACACCCTGATAAGATAAGAAGTACCATCACCAGAAAAGAGCATCTTATGAACGTGATGCAGACAGAAAAGAGCATATTATGAACTCCATGCAGAGAGGTGAGAACAACTGAGGAGATAGCATTAGAGATGCACTAAAACCATTATTTTAAAACAAACTAAAAACAAAACTAAAACATTATTTTCCACACTTCCTTTCTTTACCTTTGAATTATAGTAATGACAAGTATACACATATATCATACTTTTGGTGTGCTTGCATTTACTTTTGGTACAATAAAACAGCTATTAAAAATAGTGTCCAAAAGAAACACTGAATCATAATTTATATAAAGATACTTTTACAAGCCTTATACCATACCATTTTATTTATAGAGCACTTAAAACAACAACAAGGTCAACCAAAGTGCTGTAAATATATGTCATTATTATGTAAATATATATTATGTATAATATTATGTCAATAATATTATCTCACATTTTTGTGTGTAGCGTGACGTGTAATGTGCACTGATCCAAAATATAACTATGATTATTCTAATTAAAGTAATAATACTGTCACAGAGTCTTACTGGTGAAATGTGATCCCAAGGTTTCTTGTTTTGATGTTACGTCTATTGGAGCATCCATAGGCTGCACAAAAGTCAGGCATCTTGTCAAAGAGTATTTCTGTAAAACACAAAGCAGTAATTAGTGTTGAACATACCAAACCGCTTGGAAATCATGTGCAGCTTTAGTTCAGTTAAAAACAAAGAGCTCCTAGTGATCTAAGAATGCTGGGGAAATGTTTGGAATACTAGCTAGCCCTTAATCAAAGGCTCTTGTTAATAGTCTGCTAATAAATACAGTCATGATCAAGACAGTCATTTAGACAAAAGATTAGTTTGTTTTAAAATAGTTATTGGTGTAATAAAAACAGAATTTAAATTCTAGATTCTCGATGAGTGTGACACCCAAAACACGAATAAAACCTTTTAAAAAAGACGAAACTGCTGTCTGATTACCAAAGAAATCATAGCCACGTTAATAACGTTTTTAAAAACATAAACCGTTTGTAAATCCGTCAAGATTACAGCGAGTTAAGCGTATTTTTGTTTGTATAAATCCCTCACCTCCATACGGTTTCCACAGCTGCAGCTAATGTTGCTGTCTGTGGCAAGATGGCCGCCGCTTGACGACGCCGCTGACTCCTCCTCAGTTTATCTAGTGTTTATTATATCTATGGAAGTGAGTATCCGTTTGCCTCCCAACATGCGTAGCGTTCCATGAACGGGTCCAAAACGGATCCGGGCCGGATGAAGCGTTCCATGAACGGGTCCAAAACGGATCCGGGCCGGATGTACCCAAAAACCCTCTTTAATGAGTGGATCCGGATAGGGTCCGGGCCATATCCGATCTGGATCTGTGATCCGGATCCGAATCGGATCCGATCCGGTGTGCAAGTGGACTCCGATCCGGATCCGTTTTAAGCATCCGTTTCGGATCCTACGGTAGATCCGGAACGGATCCGGTCCGGAATCCGTTTGCTATCAGGGTTATTCCCATTCCATCAGAATTTTTTTCTTTACTCTGCCTGTACTCGTTGAGAAAGTAGCGCTGACACTTTAATGAGGGTAATAAGAAAAAATGAAGTAGCTCTACAGCAAATCAGAACGAAATCCCCGAGGAAATGTGCCAAAAACAATTATTTACTTTTGCATAAACAAATCGATGTAGTTTTTAACCTTGTTTGCTGGTGACAGCCAAAACTAGTTGTTCACAAGGTAAAGGTGGACCATCAGCCTAACGACCGATCGTTCAAGCTTAAAACTTTATCTGTTAGAGTCATCCCTGTTTGTTAGCATAATATCTCATTAATCACTGGAGGGGTTTTATTGACACTTGCAGAAAGTATTGTACATATATATATATAGTATGTATATTTATAATTGATTAACTTTTGGAGTCAACTGGATTCAAGATGGCTACCACAGCTAACTGACATTAGCAAACACAAAATTTGCTATACAGGTGGTCCCCGACTTACGAGCGAGTTCCGTTCGTACGAGGTGCTCGTAACACGAAATCTCGTATGTCGGAACACGAAACACGTGTCGCTCGTAAGTCCGGATTTTCGGTCGTAAGTCGGAAAATTTATGCTAGCGCTACTACGAACACTCGTTTTTCAACACAAACGTACATACTAGTTCATAAACATGCTCAGAAACTTGTTTACAAACTGTTAGCTAACACACTTTCATCTAAAAACACATACCAGTGCTGTATTTTCTGTATGTTCTGTACAACTTTACTGTTCGTTAGTCAGCTCGTAAGTCCGGAACCTCGTATGTCGATGCGCTCGTAAGTCGGGGAGTACCTGTAATGAGAGCAATTCTACAGATACTAAGCTAAAATTGTATGTGCTAGCAGCTGAGAGTCATGCACAACACATACTATGAGTATGAGATCTAAATTAATTATTAAAAAAATGTGATTTTTCTAGATTTCTTTTCTTAGTTATGTATTAATTTATGAACCTTTGTTTAGCCAGGCAAATCACATTGAGATCACAGATGTGTTTTGTAAGGGAGGCCTTGATTCTAGATTCTGTCTCTCACAGCTGAAGTGCACCTCTCTACGCAACTGTGCTGTAAACATACATTTTATATGTTGCCTAGGTGGAAAATGTGCCAATTTTTTAGGTTTAGTCAGTAGGCTAACGTGTCAATTGTTTGAAGTTTTTCTTAAAGTTTAACAATAAACAAACCTGCACTTTGAACAGAACATAAAACTTCAGATGAGATGTTATTTATTGAACTGGTGGTGTATCGTCATTCCAACACACACTCATTCATACAGGGGTCATCCATGCATTCGTCCATTTCAGGTTTGTTGAATCACTTTTAGTCTGGAACCTCACCCAGAAGTCTTTGATCTGCCAGAAGCAAAACTGCCTCCGACATCAAAGGTTTCTGGGTTCACTGGGACACTCAAACACCTCTACCACGATAAGGTAGTGATTCACAGAGGTGATTTTTTTATTTTTTTTTTATTTATTTTTTTATTATTTTTTTTTAAATGTTTTTTTTATTTTATTTCCTCCTTGCAAGAGAAGGCTTTAAGTTTTCATTCATTCATTCATTCAACCTTTATTTATACAGGCTAGCCTCGTTGAGTCACGGGGACTCATTTACAAGAGGGACCTGTCTCACTCACACCAAACAACCATCCACTCTCACACTCACACCTAGGGTCAATTTAGAGTCACCAATCAGCCTAACAAGCATGTTTTTTGGTCTGTGGGAGGAAACCGGAGTACCCGGAGGAAACCCACGCATGCACGGGGAGAACATGCAAACTCCACCCAGAAAGGCCCCGGACCGGGATTTGAACCGGCAACCTTCTCGCTGAGAGGCAGCAGCTCTACCAGTTGTGCCACCGTGCTGCCCAGTTCGCCTCCTTGGAAGTTTATCTATTTTTTTCTCCGAGTGTGGGACTTCTTCCACCCCAGAAATGTTTTAGTTTTCTTCCAAATCGATCGAGGCTTGTTGATGTTCTCACAGGTTTGCTCAGATACGGCAGCCGTCGGCACAGGATCAGGACTTGAAGATGTTCCTGGGAAAAGGTCATTATCGGAGTCATCTCTCATCAGATAATCAGGGGATAAGAGGACTTCTGGAATCAAAACCGTCTCCTGCTCTGGTTCTTCAGGCTGGGAGACTTCTTTTTCTACCACCAATTCCTCTTTCTCCGTCAGCTGCTCAGACAGCTGATCGTTGAGAAACTTCTGGTTTTCGAGTGTAACTCTCACTTCTTCCAACTCTGAACAGAAGTTTTTCTCGGGGTCGCTGTTTAGCCGAGCGGAGCGCTCTTTGGCCATTTTCTGCTGAAGAGCCTCCTTCTCAGTTTTCAGGACGACAATCTGCTCTTGGAGCTTTGCGTCACTCTCCAGGTGAGCTTGTACCTGTTTGTTCAACTCATTCATGGTGGATTCATATTTCCATTTTAAGGTAATTGAATCATGTCCTCGGTCATTTTCGAGTTGATACAGTGACCTTTTCGTGTTGTCCAGTTCCTTCTTCAGTTCTGTTTCTCGTTCCTGATACGTTTTTCTAAGGACGTCCATCTCATGTTGCATGTTCCCTACGGCCGTAGGGTTCTGCTGGAGCGTCGTGGCTTCTAAAGATGGAGTCTGTTGACGCAGAAAGACAATCTCATTTTGATACTTTCTGCTCTGAGCTTCAACTTCCATCAGCCGATCTTGGAGTTCCTTGTTGCAGGTTTTCTCCATTTGAAGTTCATACGAAAACTTTTCCACGCTGGTGACGTGAGCGACTTTCAGTTCTTCGTAGTCCATCTGAAGAAGTTTCTTCTTCTTTCGTTTGATGGAGCTTTGCACTTGAGAGGCAATCTTATCGGTGCTGAGGGTTTCAGCATCTGTGTATTTTTGCAATCTCTCGTATTTTTGTCTGGTTTCTTTTTCCTTTTTTATGAAAATCTCCTTTAGTGCCTTCTGTTTTTCGAGCTGGGCTTTCGTATTTTCCAGCTCGTGCCACAGATGGCATGCCCGATGGCTTTCCTCGAGCACTTTAGCCCTTTCTTCATTGAGAAGAGCTTTCAGGTCGCGGATTTCCTGTAAGAACATATTCTGTTCGATGGAAACTCCTTGATTCCTTCCTCGTCTGTTCTTCTGATAAGGATGTCTTCTAGTCGCCATTTCTCCAAAAAATAAGCGCAGTTAGAGAGCAATGAGCTTCGTAACTAATCTGTCTCAATCCAGAGTTCAGAATGAGCTGAGATACAGAGTGGGGGTATTTATATGTGTTTGATAATGGCTTGGGATGATG
>JBBPBX010106054.1:0-11496 GCA_038048925.1 Garcialebias charrua | reverse complement strand
GGAAAGGCAGGTGGTGGGCTGGAGGAAGGCCTGCAGGCCTTTAAACAACCTCCAGACGTGCTCTGCTGCTGTGCAGCAAGCCACAACACTGAAAGATATTGTTTGATGTTGTGTTTTTTTTTTTTTTTTTGCACATAGACAAGGAGAGGAACACTCTCCGACTTGCAAAACAAAAATAGTGTAACGTCAACTGTTGCATGAACTATGTACAGAGGAACAGTTAAACATTAGGAGGTGTACTCCCACTACTTATCCAGGACTCCCAGAACTGAATGAGTCATAGAAAAAGTAGACACATCCCGTAAACAAAAACGGGTAAGAACAGGACGAGCTCCAAGCTGCGGCCTGACAGATGTCGCTGACCGACATCCCACCGTGCAGAGCTGCAGACGAAGCCATAGCTCGTGTCGAATGAGCTCGCAGAGACGCAGGAGGCTCCTTCCCCTCAGCTTTGTAGGCCTCTGATATGGCTTCACACAGCCAGTGAGAGAGGCGCTGAGAGGACAGAGCCCGACCCGCTGAGTTGTCCTAAATGGACAAACAAACTTTGAGAGCGGCGTACACTCGTTGTGCGTGCCAGATAAGCTCTGAGAGCCCTAATTGGGCACAGCCAGTGTGACCTAGCTTCCTCCTCTGAAGCATGAGGAGGGAGATGGAAACCACTAAGAGTTATTGTCCGAGATTTAAAAACTGCTGGTGAGCGACTTGGGATAAAGCCGGGTTAGGCCTCAAAGTCGCTGAGCTGCCATCAGGTTTAATTTGTAAACAAGAGGGAGCTATGGAAAGTGCAGAGGTCACTCACCTTCTTTGCCGACGTGAGTGCCAGCAAAAAAGCAGTTTTTATGGACAAAAACTTAATTGACACCTCCTCTAAGGGTTCAAAGGGGGCTTTGGTTAAAGCGCCCAGAACTAGTGCCAGATCCCCCTGAGGTGTGATGTCACGCTTCAAGGGTCTAAGGCGTCTAACGCCCCTCAGGAAACGTTTAATCAGAGAATGATTGAATAACGTCCTGCCACCAAAACCCTCGTGACATGATGAAAATGGCCGCCGCGTACACTTTTATCGTGCTAAAAACTAGCTTTCTCTCCAACAGCAGTTGCAGAAAAGCCAGGACGGAGCCAATGTCACATGCTGTGGCCTCGATGCCTCTGTCCCCGCACCACCGCTTAAAAGCTGCCCACTAGACGCATAAAGCGTAGTTGTGGGCGGGTCACGGGCGTCCTGAATCGTCCGGACCAGGACTGGGGTGAGGCCTAAGTTTGTTAGGCGGCACCGCTCAGCTTCCAGGCCCAAAGGCATTGGCCTATTTCTGGGAAATGCCTGATCGCCCCTCCCGCTTGGAGGAGAGCATCCTCCCTCCATGGCAGCTGCAGGGGGCTGTCCACTACCAGCTGCTGCAGGTCTGGGGACCAGGGTGCATATTTGCACTCTGGAGTCACCAGGATGAGAGACAGTTCCTCCTCCCGGACTCGTTCTAGCACTCTTGGAATGAGAGGGACTGGTGGAAAAGCGTAAAGCTTCTTTTCTGACCACCATCTGAGCGCAAAAACGTCCACTCCCAGAGGGGGGTCGTCTTTTGGGTTCAGTGAGCACCAGAGTGCACACTTCCTGTTGCTTCGGGCTGCAAAAAGGTCTATTTCTGCACGACCGAATCTGGCCCAAATCTGATTTATTAAGTCTGAGTGGAGAGACCAGTCTCCCTGACGTGGTCCCCCTCTCGACATGATGTCCGCTCCCACGTTCAGCACTCCTGGGATGTACACTGCTCTCAGAGAGAGCAGGTTCTGCTGGGCCCACAGGAGTAGCCGCCTGGCCACGCGCAGCAGCTGAGCTGAGCGAGACCCGTCCTGGCGATTGATGTACGCTGCTGCCACCTGGTTGTCGGTGTGCACCAGTACTGTACATGTTGCTGCTGAACTAATAGAATAAAATGTTCTAAGACCTTCTGGACTGTCATCAGCTCCAGAACGTTCATGTGGAGGTGGGTGTGGCTTGGCCACTTCCCTCCCACCGATTGGGAGAGGCACGTCCCCCTCCCATCCCATCAGAGACGCGTCTGTGGAAACTGGGATGTGAGACGTAGGTGTGATCATGGAGACACCCTCCCTCAGGATGTGGGTGTTTCCCTAGAAACGCAGGTCTGGCCCCACGGATGGGGGAACCAGCACCATCCTGCGTTTTTGATGTACTGGGTCCACGCGCAGGTTGGTAAACCACCGCTGGGCCGTTCTCCTGTGTAATAAACCCAGATTTAATACCACATGATCGGCTGCCATCAGGCCCAGAAGGCGCATCACTGCTGCCGCCGTCACCACCTTCCCTGGTTGGACGCGCTTCAGCTGTGCTGTCAGATCGGCTGCCCTCTGCTCTGACAGACGTGCTCTCATCGAGCATGAATCCAGTTCTACCCCCAGGTAAACAATGGATTGAGCTGGGATTACTGAACTTTTCATCCAGTTTACAGCAAATCCCAGGTCCAGCAGGTGTTCTGCTAGTACCCTGGTCTGGACTACTGCTTCCTCTCACGACCTGCTTAAAAATAAGTGGGTCGTCTAGATAAGACAGGATCCACATCCCTGCTGAGGGAAGTGGGCGTATCGCTGCTTCCACACACTTTGAAAAAGTTCTGGGAGCTAACCAGTAGCCGAAAACGAGCCTTTTGAACTCAAACTGGTTCCCCTGGAAGGAAAAACCTCAGGTATTTCCTGTGTTGTGGGATGATACAGTACTCACGTGCCAGTAAGCATCCTTCAGATCGAGGGATGTGAACCAGTCTCCCTTGTGCACATTCCTCAGCAGCTGTTTTATGGTGAGCATGTGAAAAACTTCTCACCAAAATCTATCTGTTGGAAATCGACAGATCTAAAACTGGTCTCGCCCCTCCCTTTTTCTTGGGCACGAGAAAATATAGAGAATAGAACCCTTTGTTCTGATCTCCTTCTGCCACCTTGGAAAACACTCCCTTCGACAGCATTTCTTGAATTTCTGACAGTAGGGAGTTTTGATTTTTGTCTGACAATACTGTTTCCAGTATTCCCTTGAAAGGTGGGGGTTTTGCAGCAAACTGGAGTGCATAACCCTTTCTTATGATTTTTGACAGCCATCTGTCTAAACTGCATTTTTGCTGCCACTGCTGGTTTCTGCCCAGTGGCAGCGCGAGATCTTGCTGTCTCGAGCGCATCATGTGCGTCAGCCAGTCGCTGGGGCCCTCCCTCCGTTACCACGGTAACCCACGGGGGCCCCGCCCAAAAAGGGGCAGCCCGATGTGCCAGAGGCGTGACGCGACGTTGCGTCTGACGTCGACGCGCTTGCTGACCCGGGGAGCGCTCGCTCTGGTGAAGCGGTGCTCCCGTTGAGCGCCGTGCGTCTTTTGGCGGGCGGTGTTTAGCTAAGTTGAGTGGCTTTTCTTTTCTTACCTCGATCGGAGCTTTGCAGAGAGGTGGCGCCACTCATGTACGTGGAACGCCAGTTAACGTTTGATGAGGCGGAGCCCCGGCAGCCTGAGCGTGGACCGGGCTCGCGTCACGTGACGTGTAAAGCAGCGCGCTGTGGGATTGACCCTGCGTTGACTGCGTGGCACGAGGTGCAACCAACATGGCGTCAAACATGGCGTCTGGTTGTTTAGCTACCTTTTGTGACCCTTGCCGGGCAGCCTCGTGGCTGTACCGGCGTCATTTATTTTTAGCAGCGGACGGGTTTCATTACCCGGTTCAGAGTTAAAAATAACGAGTTCACCAAACATGAAGCATTGTTTAGCTAGCTTTTTTGTGACCCCTGCCGGGCAGCCTCGTGGCTGCACGGCGTCATTTAATTTTAGCAGCGGACGGGTTTCATTACCCGGTTCAGAGTTAAAATTAACGAGTTCACCAAACATGAAACATTTATTAATTGTTACCTTGTTTGAGCTCTCTTTACTCGAGGTTAGCTTTTCTGTGGTGGGAAGCATGTGTAGTCGTGCGGCTGAGGGGTTATACGGCCCGACAGACAAGCCCGAAACATGAGAGAAAACGTTATTCAAAACATTTCGCTCTTTATTGATATTACACACTTCCCGCAACGAGACATTTCTGCTGAGGCGGTCGGCTGTAGGGGTTCTGCTTCTGGCCGCCTCTGCCCTGATAGCCGCCACGGGCCTGGTAGCCGCGGCCTCGTGGAGCGTGTTGCTCACCGTCCCACGGTCGCTGCTGCTTCTGTTTGAAAGCCGGCTGCTGTGGCTGTCGCGAGCCCGCTGCAGCCGATGGCTGTTTCTGGTCCCGGCGGTCTTCTCCCCCGTCTGGTTGTCGAGATGGCGGGCGAGTGGACATGAAGCTACTCACCGTCTCGGCGACTTCGCCTCTCTTTTTGCACTTGTCCACAAGTTCTTCAGGTTGAGCCCAAAAAGTTCTTCAGACGACACGGGTCCGAGTTCTTTTTGTAGCCTGTCGGGCATGGATGGTGCGTGTTAAGCCACGTGGTTCTGAGCACCATCTGCGTTGCGACCGCCACGCACGACCAACACACCGTGGACGCGGCGCTGAGGTTCAGGGTGACGTCTGCCGCCTTCCCCATCACGCTCGCCGTTTCTTCGTGCAGGCTCGGGTCCTCCGCTAGCTTGGAGATCTGGTAGGCGAGGAGAGCTGTGTTGTTGCTAGCTGCTAGCCTGGGCCACTAGCTGGTGTGCGCGGTCGGTTATTTGAAGCACCGTCTGGTCGTGGCGCCCGGCGGGAATGGGCCTGTGGTCCACCCTGGCGGTTTTTGCCCCGAACACTTCGGAGAGGCTCTGTTCCAAAGGGAGCACCCTTGGGTCGGCCTTGTCCGTGAAGCCCTCGACCCTCGTGAGTCCCGTGTAGGAGGTCGCTGGGGCCTCGAGCTTGGCGGGCTCCGCCGCCGCTTTGTCCCAGAGCTCGTCACCGCCGGGAAGCGAGGCCAGACTGGGTCTGGGCGTCGCTGCGACGTGGTGCCCTACCTCAAGCCCGCCAGGATGTTTTTCCTGGGCGGTGAAGGGGTAGGCACCGACAGTCCCTTCAGCACGGCCGCCCCATGGATGATGGCGGGCAGGTCGTGCATTAGGGAGCTCATTGCTGAGAGAGAGGGGTCCTTTGTGACCGCCTCGAGGTCGACCGGTTTGTCCAGTAGCGTACGGTCCCGGAGAGTCCATTTGTCTTCACCGATGGGGTTGAACAGTTCTGCCCGTCTTTCCCTCTCGCACAGTGGTAGCTTGGCGCAGAGGGGGGCAGTCGCTGTCCGGGGCCGCGCGTTCGGCTCCCAGGCACCTTTCGCAGGTGTCGTGGCCGTCGAAGCTGAGAATCAATCCAGCGGAGCAACCTGGACCGGTCTTTGCCATCTTGATGGAAAAAATGATATTTTCAAAAAATTTACTAAGGTTCTCATTCGGGCTGAATGAAGAAGAGATAGATTCACCCCGGTCGAGGGATTTTATCGACCCGAGGGGTGGGCCCATCCGGTAGGTGGGCGTGGACTAAAAGGTTTTCAGTAGGCGCTGACGCGCGGGGGGAGACTTCCAATAGGCGGAGCCAAAGGGCGGAGCTAACTACGACACTAGAACTCACTGTACCACCGGCCTCCCTCTCATTCACACACATGTACTCTGTCTTACTACAGCTGACTTTCATTCCTCTTCTTTCAAGTGCATACCTCCACCTCTCCAAGTTCTCTTCCACCTGTTCCCTGTTCTCACCACAAATCACAATGTCATCTGCAAATATCATAGTCCATGGGGATTCCTGCCTGACCTCATCTGTTAGTTGGTCCATCACCAGAGCAAACAAGAAGGGGCTCAGAGCCGATCCATGATGCAATCTGTCACTCCTACAGCACATCTCACCACTGTCCTGCTGTCCTCATACATGTCCTGTACCAGTCTAACATACTTATCTGCCACTCCAGATTTCCTCATACAATACCACACCACCTCTCTTGGCACCCTGTCATTTACTTTTTCTAAATCCACAAAGATACAATGGAGTTCTTTCTGACCCTCTCTGTACTTCTCCATCAGCATTTTCAAAGCAAATTTGGTATCTATGATGCTTTTTCTTGGCATGAAGCCATACTGCTGCTCACAGATAGTCACCTCTTGTCTAAGTTTTGCTTCCAGAACTCTCTCCCAGATCTTCATCGTGTGGCTCATCACGTTAATTCCCCTGTAGTGGCTACAAATCTGTACATCACCCTTGTTCTTAAAAATGGGCACAAGTACACTTCTTCTCCATTCCTCGGGCCTTTTTTCACCCTCAAATATGCCATTGAATATTTGAGTCAAAAACCTCACAGCCATCTCTCCAAGACATTTCCAAAGCTGCACTAGTATGTCATCAGGTCTTACTGCCTTCCCCTTCTTCATTCTTTTCAGAGCTTTCTGTCTTCACCCTCACTAATCTTTCCCACTTCCTGGTCCACAGTTTCTATGACCTCCACTCTTCTTTCTCTTTCATTCTCTTCATTCATTAGCTCCTCAAAGTACTCCTTCCATCTTCCCATCACACTCTCCTCACTTGTTAGAACATTACCATTCCTATCTTTAATAAGCCTAACCTGCTGCACATCCTTTCCAGCCTGATCCCTCTGTCTTGCCAATCGGTACAAGTCCTTCTCGCCCTCTTTAGTGTCCAGTCTCCCATACAACTCATTGTACGCCTTCTGCTTTGCCTTAGCTACTTCTCTCTTTGCTCTACATTCCATCTCTTATATTCCTGTCTCCTCTCTTCAGTCCTCTCACTGTCATATTTCTTCTTGGCTTACCTCTTCCTTTGAATGGCATTGTGCATTTCACTATTCCACCACCAAGTTTCCTTATCATCCATTCTCTGTCCAGATGACACACAAAGTACCTTCCTACCTGTCTCTTTAATTGCTGTTGCTGTAGTAGCCCAGTCATTTGGAAGCTCTTTCTTACCACCCAGAGCCTTTATTAACAGCTCCTCTCTGAATTTCTCACAACATTCTTCCTTCAGCTTCTACCATTTGGGCTTTTTCTCTTCTTCACAACAACAGTCATTCTACACACATCCATCCAATGCTGGCTGGCCACGCTCTCCCCTGCAACAACCTTACAGTCTCCAGTCTCCCTCAGGTTTCCTCTTCTACACAGAATGTAGTCGACCTGCATACTCCTTCCTCCACTCTTATAGGTCACTCTATGTTCCTCCCTCTTTTGGAGGTACACACTATAACCCTTTCCATTCTCTTGGCAAAATCCATTACCATCTGTCCTTCCTGGTTTCTTTCCTTGACACCAAACCTACCCATCACTTCCTCATCCCCTCTGTTTCCTTCACTAACACGTCCATTCAGGTCTGCTCCAATCACCACTCTTTTCTTCCTGGGAATACTCTCTTAACACTTCATCCAGACAGATCTTTCCAAAATGTATGTTTCTCCTCCCTATCACATCCAACCTGTGGAGCATAACCACAGATGATGTTTAGCATCACCTTCTACTTCTACCTTCAGGCACAACGCTCTATCTGACACTCTGTTCACCTCTAATACATTCTTTGCCAGCTCCTCCTTCAGGATCACCCCTACTCCATTTCTCTTTCTATCCACACCATGGTAAAACAGTTTGAACCCTGCTCCAATGCTGTGGGCCTTGCTGCCCTTCCACTTGGTCTCTTGGACACATAAAGCATTTGTTACGTATTGTAACCCCAGATTCTATGAGTGTAGGCGTAGCCCTTTAAGCCACGCCCTAGTGGGTTTATCCTCAATGTTGGCGCGAAGTGCAAGGATAAACCCAATAGGCGTGGCTTAAAGGGCCGAGCTTACATGAACTAGAACGTTGGTTACGTATTGTAACCCCAGATTCTATGAGTGTAAGCGTAGCCCTTTAAGCCACGCCTATTGGGTTTATCCCTGCGCTTCGCGCCAACACTGAGGATAAACCCACTAGGGCGTGGCTTAAAGGGCAGCAGCCTACACGAAATAGAACATCTACCGTTCTTCTCTGCATCATGTCAGCCAGCTCTCTTACCTTTGCCTATCGTTGTCCCCGCATTTAGACTTGCAACCCTCAGTCCTACCTTCTTCACTTTCCTCTTCTCCCTCTGTCTCCTGACACATTTCCGTCCTCCTGGGGCCTCATGTATCAACCATGCGTGCGCACAAAAACATTGCGCACGTCACTTTCCACGCAAAGTGGCGTATGTATCAAATCTGATATGAACGGGAATATCTGCGCTTCCACGTAGAAATCCACGGCTGCTCCCCTGTTGGCGTACGCACGTTTCTGTGGTTATTGTTCCTTTGGCGACACTTACAGGTTATTCAGAGAAACTGTGTCCATGATATGAAAATAATCATAAATCCCACCAAACACACATGATTGACGATTATTACATCCACATGGACGCAATTAGATGAGTGGATATAAAAGCATGCGCCAGATAGTGGCAACAATATTGACAACAATGAGATGTAATTTCTTTAACTAAGAAGTTAACCAAGCTGTATTAACACGCCTACGTTTAGGTCAGTGGGTAAAGCGCTTGCCTTTAGTTCCAAAGGTCGTGAGATCGACTCCCGCATGGTACAACGTTTTTCTTTTTTTTTCGTTCCAGATTGAAATACACATGAAAACTATTTACAAAACAATAAATCGTCTGCTTCCTTTCATTTCATGTATTGTTCTATTTCTTGTTGTTTCATTCAATAGTTTTCCTGTGGTCTTTAAATCTGGAATGAAAAAAAAAAACATTGTACCAAGCGGGAGTCGATCTCACGACCTTTGGGACGAAGGGCGGGCGCGTTCGCCACTAAGCTATACAGGCATGTTAGATCAGCTTGGTCAACTTCTTATTTAAAAGTGGATGGTTTGTTTTGCACTGTGCGTGCCGAATGAAGCCTTTTTCCGTGCTTCTCTGCCTCACTCAGAAGTGATTTCTGTTCACAGTCCGTGAAGTTCCTCTTTTTTCCACGTTCCGACATGATTTGCAATGGAGCAGAGACGACATTCCTGTCGTGCATGGCATATTTGAATGACTTTGCATATTCATACGGAGGCGTGTCAAGGGCGGAGTCGGCCACTCTCTCATGTGCGCTGAATTCCACGTTGATTGTGTTGTACATAAGGAATGTGCGTGGATTCCGGTGTACGCACAGTTTGATAAATCTGGATTTTTTTGTGCGTGGACACTTTTCTGGATTTGTCCGTACGTGACTTTTCAGTAGGAAATCTACGCAGGTCTTTGTACATGAGGCCCCTGGTCTTTGACTAACCATAGCACAGTTTTTGCCAGCACCCTGTTTGTCAACAGCACCGGTGGCAGTCGTTGTTAACCCAGGCCTCAACCGATCCTGTATGGTTTCGCTTTGATGAACTCTCATTATGGTTTTGTTAAATGTGTTTTACATCGGATGCCATTCCTGACACATCCCTCACCATTTACCTGGGCTTGGGACTGGCACAAGAGATACACTGGCTTGTGCTCCCTAGTGGCTGGTTTGAACTGCCCAACACTGAAACTGTTCAACTTCAGTGTTTGTTGTTAAATAGTACATGTGGTGTGGAACATTGTTTTCCATAATTGAAGTTTTTGCTTGCAGTAATACATGTGCACTTGCATGCTCTACATGTGAGTGCATGGGTTTTCTCTTGGTCTTCAGTGTTTTTTTTTTGCAAAAGTCTAAAAATCATGTATGTTAGGTAAATTGATAACAAATTTTTATGTAGCCATGAAGGAAAAGTATAATTGGTGGCTGTCGCTTTTTTCTATGTGGCCCGGTGATACATTTGTGACCTGTCCAGGGTTTTCCCTGTATCCTGCACAGAAAAAAAGTGGGTTGGTTAAGAAAATGATGGATGTTTCTATTAGAGGTGTAATGGTACATTTATTTGTAACTGACTCCCATTACATGTATCTAGGTAGATGTTAACTGCATTTTGCCAACTGCTGTGATAAAAGCAAAAAGAAGAATGTACAATCTAAAGCGCTCCAAAGCAAAGCATGGAAAATGTATGTTTATTTCAAGTCAGCTTTGTGGAAAAACTTTCCAGTCATAATTATCATGGATCTGCCAAGAACAATAAGAGATGCTAATATGGCAAGCCAAGTAGTGATAAAGTGCAAGATTTGAAAGTCACTGTCAAGGCATGGGTGTATTTTCTTTCAATAATACTGATGTCTTTTTCCTCACACACAGGAAGTTCAAATGTTAGGTGTGTGTGTGTGTGCGTGTGTGCGTGCGTGCGTGTGTGTGTGTGTGCCATTTTTTGTGTCTAGTAATGAAAATAGTAATTGTCGTAGTAATAAATTAGTTTTTTACAATTATTTTATTATATTATTGACTTTACTAGAATTGTAAATAGTGTTTTTTTCATTATAATTTTGAAATAACGTATAAAGTCAACAATTTTCACTTGTCTTTTCAATGTCAAGGTGTCTTTATTGTCATTCACACCACATGTGTTTTTTCACAGTAATTTTCACAGTGATAATCCTGACTATGGATTTGTGAGTCTTACAGCCTCAAGGTAGAAGCTGTTCCTCAGCCCAGTTGTTCTGCACTTACTGCTCAACCTTCTGCCTGAGGGGAGCAGGGCAAAAAGTGTGTGTGTGTGGATTTAGCTGTTTGTGTGGTTCTGCGATAAATGTCAGATTTATTTGTCATACACAACGCACGTGATACATGAGGTGGGACGAAACTATGCACACAGGGTCCCAGTTACATCCAACAAAAACACAAATTGTAAAGAAAATCAGTAAGATCCGAGTCATGACCTAAGAATATACTACATTCACTAAACTAAGAATACACAAGACCAAGAATACACCAAGCAGTACAATACCAATGCCCCAAAACCACAGCAGCACAATGAGTCTGTATGAGCAGACATGGACCAATGAACACAGCATCACAAAACAATCAGCAGCATTAGATCAGCATCATGGACAGTTATCAGCACACACCAAATAAGTGGCAATACAGTAATTTTCAGTGATTTTTTCCTGGTTAGGGATTCATGAGTCTAAGCCTCAGGGTGGAAGCTGTTCCTCAGCCTGGTGGTTCTACACTTAATGCTCCTCAACCTTCTGCCTGAGGGGAGCGGGGCAATAAGTGTGTGTGCTGGGTGAGTGGGATCCTTCATGACAGAGATGGGGACTCGAGTTTGGGACTCGGACTCGAGTCGCACTTAAGTCGCAAAAACAGAGACTTCAGACTCGACTCAGACTTGCATTCAAAAGACTTCCAACTCGACTCGGACTCGCCATTTGAGACTTGTGAACAATCTTTTATTTTTAATTTGATTTATTTTAAATTTGATCTCTCCTCCCCCTTCCGCTGGCGCGGACGTAAAGTCACGTGACGCAAGCGCCTCACCATCACAATCATGGTGTCGCCGGCTCGGACGCATGCTTCTGCACCACTGTTCATCATAACTTTTGGATATAAAAACTTCGCACAAGTAGCAAATAGAAAAGCAGCAAACTGCAGCGTGTGTGGCATAAAAATACAGGACGCTGGTTCCACCACATCTAATTTTATTTGCCACCTGA
>JBBPBX010106052.1:0-11496 GCA_038048925.1 Garcialebias charrua | reverse complement strand
AAATGTCCAGAGTTACACCATCTATCATTCACAAACACAGCCAGACCCCCTTATCTCTTCTTACTCTCTCCTTCATTCTGTCAGCTCGGCGTAAATGAAAGATGAACCAAGTTTATGTGAGCATCTGGAGTTAGCGCTGTTAGCCACGTCTCCGTCAGGCAGATGAGGCTGGTCTCTCGATAGCTCCTTTGATGTCTAGTTAGCCCCGATAGTTTGTCCACTTTGTTATGAAGAGACCTCACATATCCCATAATAATGGATAGGATGACAGGTCTCTACCTTCTGCCCTGGTTGTGACATCCGATTCACGCCCGTCTCCCTCGTCGCTTCTTCCTCAGGTCACGGTAGATATTGGGTCGTTCAGCAGGGGGACGCACCACAGAGCTACCTAATGCTAGCAACTGGTCCCGGGTGTGAACAATGGGAGCATGCTCACTCATGCCTTCTCCGGATGAAAAAGCCGTAAAAAAGGAAAATAAAAAGAGAACTGTCCATAGAAAAGTCAGTTCCATAGTTGGTGCAAAAGATTAGGACAACATAAACACACAGTACTCCTAATAAACTAAAGAAACTAACCCTAACCCTAACCCAGACTGAGAGACAGCTCTGTTCATCAGGCAGTCAGAATGCTAAACACTCTGCCTGCTCTGCCTCCCCTCCCATTTGAACTGCCTTAACACAAAAAACTTTCTCACACATTACCACTCAACACAAAGTTTTTAACACTGGACCCTGTGTCATCAAACGGGTTATTCACTAAACTCTCGGTCATGTGTTCATTCAGTTTGCACTACTTCTCATATTTGCACTAATGTTTGTATTACATTACTGCCTATAGTCATACTACTGTTTACATTCACTGTTTACATTTATTAATACTGTTTACATTTATTACTACTGCTTTACATTTATTATTACTGTTTACATTTACACTACTTTTATCTACACTACTGCAGATACATATACAGCATTCTCTGACTAGCCTTATCTAAGGATGCCAAATGTGCCTTATGTGCCTTACTTCATATGCCACTTTGCCTATATACCAACATCAACTACCTCATACATATACTGTGTACATTAACTTATATGCTGCTGTGCCACTCTTTGCAAATGTCAACGCTAGAAACTTCAGTTTATTTTATAGATTTACGTTTTTATACTTTTCATACTACTATGCAAAAACTCAGGACAGTATTACACTTTTATTATTTCATTTTATGCTTATGTTCATTGGGTGTTTGGTGTTTTAGGGGTGTTTGGTGTTTCAGTGTTGGTGTAAATTTTCATACTTTTATACTATTATGAAAAAACTCAGGACAGTGTTACACTTTTACTATTTTATGCTTATGTTTATTAAATGTTTTAGTGTTTAGTGTTTAGATGGTTACTGTTGCACAGAGGGACTGAGAGAAACGCAATTTCGGTCCTGTGTATGTCCTGTACATATTGCAGTTCTGACAATAAAGTTGACTTTGACTTTTGACTTTGACTTTGACTTAAGCTAAATCTGGTGCAAAGCATCTTTTTAATGTTTTATTTGCACATTGTCCCTATTTTTAAATCAAATAAACAAGAATGAATACAATTCTTAATACATGCTGAATGCTAATTAAAAATCTAGATGGCTACCAACGCTTAAATAACATTGTTTAAACTATGGTTTAGTTATTTTTATATATCTTAAACCAGCTACTGCCCTACATGCCAGTCCCTAGCGTGAGTAAATGGTGAAGGTTGTGATTGGAAGGACATTCAATATAACCACTTTTGCCGAGTTAATATACTGTACATGGCAATATAGTGTTGTCACTAGTGTGAAAGCTAAGAGGCTAAACTGAGGTTTTCTAATCCATAAAGCAACTCTGTTGTTCATCCACAGGCTGGGTCGTTTCTACATTCTCCTCTCTGTCAGTGTGCTCTGGTTTCATTTAAAAGAGTTGATCTTTAGATATTGTCCTTCAGGGTGGATAAATGTTGCTTAAAGCCTTTTGCTGATAACCATCATTTACCCAGTATGCTTTATTTATTTATCTTGCAGTTACAATAAACATTTATCAAATAAAGTCTATGTAGCAATATAGAAATATACCTGGCTAGGGAATTGTCACTTCCTGATATACCTGGCTAGGGAAATGTCACTTCCTGTTAGATAAGTGGGTGGAGTATAAAAGGAAGCAGCAATGCCTGTTCTGGCACTTGGATCCTTCTTCACGCTCCCACTACGTGGCTCACAACCCGTGTGGGGTTTGGTTGTCGTGAGCAACAGATTGTGTAAAGCGTGCTGTTCTGGCTTTCGTGTTATGAAGACCAAGCTTACTGCTTCCTCCTCCTGTGCGTGTGTCTGCATGTGTGTCACCAGGTGAGTAGTTGAGTTCCATCTCATTGTCATCTTCAAAATTACCACTATTGGTGATTAGTTGACTGAATTTTATAGGTCCTTTTGCTGAAGTTGGGACCACTGCTGCTTTGACTCTACGGAAGATCACTACTGTTGTCTCCATTGAAATCACCATTGTTCTGGCTCAATGGAGGGCCATTGCTGTTTGGGTTCTCCAGACTACAGTACTACATTTGACCATCTTCAGATGTCTGTGGCTGCTTCACTGGACTTCTCAACAACAAATAGTTTGGGGTGCGGTCCCTGAACACATGTCAGGGGTCTGGGTAATTAGCCACACACCTGGGTCTTGACTAGAACTTTAATTATTTAATCTTTTTACATCTTTTTACAAAGTATTTTAAAAGTATTTATAAATACAAATTGAAACTAAAACTGTTTTTTTGTAAACGTGTCTCAGATTTTCTAAATATTTTTCTAAGGTCTATGAACCGGTGTGCCTTGTAAATTGCATAATTTTAATGAGAACCACTCGGTACCACCACATCTATGTAAATGTCATGACAGTCATATAAACATGATTATCAAATCCTGTTTTTTCCAGCTGAGGCGTCTGTCTAAGCTGAAGCCCATATTATCAAAAAACAACCTGGAGACAGTGATTCACGCATTCATTACATCTAGGCTGGATTACTGCAATTCCCTTCTGCTTGGCGTCAGTCAAGCCACCATTGCACGATTACAACTGGTTCAGAACGCAGCTGCCCGATTTTTAACCAGCACACGCAAAAGAGAGCACATTACACCAGTCTTGGCCTCCCTTCACTGGCTACCGGTTCATCTTTGAATCCAATTCAAAATTCTCATGTATGTCTACAAATCGCTGAACAGTCTCGCCCCCGCCTATCTCTCGGATCTGATACACTCATATGTCCCTCCACGTGCTTTGAGGTCAGAGGATCAGGTACTCTTAATAGTTCCCGAAACTCGCCTTAAGCGCAGGGGTGACAGGGCCTTCTCTGTAGCAGGCCCAAGACTCTGGAACGAGTTACCGCTGCTCATCAAACAAGCCCCCTCCCTCTCGGTTTTCAAATCCCAGTTAAAAACTCACTACTACTCCATCACTTTCAATGCCAGCTGATTTGTATTGGATCGTTTTATTTATGATCTGCAATGTTTTTATGTTTTTCGTGTTGTACTTCATTGTCTGTGTTGCCTGTTGCGTGTGTGTTTGTCCAGCACTTTGTGTGGACTTGTTCCTGTTTAAAGTGCTTTATAAATAAAATGGTATGGTATGGTATGGTAAATGTGGATCACTTTAAAACCAGATCTGAACCACTCAAACACTCAAACATACACTCTTTTATACTTTGTCAACTAAATTAACTAATTAATAAGAATCACATAACCTTTGTATGGCTGACTCACTGCTTGAGGTGGGGGGTTGTAATAGTCCTTATGGGGACCGCAAAAATCAGGGAAAGTGTTTCTGGGTTGAACCCATTACATATGATTAAAAATGTGTAGAAAGCCTGAATTGCTAGTAACATATAAATACACACTTTTATACGTTGTTAACAAAATTAACTAATTAATAAGAATCATATAACCTTTGTATAGCTGACTCACTGCTTGCATTGGGCTCTCTCACATAGAGGTGGGGGATGGTAATAGTCCTTATGGGGACCGCAAAAATCAGGAAAAGTGTTTCTGGGTTGAACCCATTACATATGATTAAAAATGTGTAGAAAGCCTGAATTGCTATATAAATACACTCTTTTATACTTTGTTAACAAAATTAACTAATTAATAAGAATCACATAACCTTTGTATGGCTGACTCACTGCTTGCATTGGACTCCCTCACATAGAGGTGGGGGATGGTAATAGTCCTTATGGGGACCGGCAAAATCAGGAAAAGTGTTTCTGGGTTAGGGTTAGGGTTAGGGTTAGGAACCTCGCAAAGGGCTCAAGCTCACAGGTCCTGATCAGCAGGACCCCCTGACCACACTCAGTGAGTTTGGTGTCACTCGGCCATTCACGCTATGAATTGTGGGTACCTGAATTTTGACAAAAATTGGGTTTCTGGTTCGTATGCTAAACAGAGTCGTAGAGTGACAAAACTCGCAGGGTGTGGTCGGCTTGAAGCCAGGACCTAGCACGAGAATTTTTGTGTCTCTACACCTTTCATCCTAGGATTTCTGGGTACTTGTATTTTGGACGAAACTAGGGTGAACCCCGCTTAGTTTAACACCCTAAACGTGGTCCGATTTGAGCGGGGCTGACGCCTACACGTCCGTCGGAGGCCCGGCAACAACATATCCAAAAATTGTGAGGCTGTAACGAGTAGAAAAAAAATGGCTCCCAATTTTTCATTCAAAGTGCTTTGTAGGTCGTAAGTACTTAAGAGGATCTTTTGGGTGGGTTTTCAGGACAATATTTTTTTCTAAAACCGCTGAGTATAAAATGACACCAGATTCTTATTCGGGGTCTCTCCAGCATCCCACACTGCGATTTTGGGGTCTCTACGCCCAACGGCTGGGGACTTGTGGACAATTGTCCCCTGGTGTCCGACGAGACGCTCGTTAACCCCCTAAACGAGGTTGTCCGTGCACGTACGTGCACAAAATCAGAACATGTTGTTCGTGGACTCAAGACAAATCCATTGGCGTCTGCCGCGTCTTTCTACGTGCCTCGGAAGCCGAGATCTGACCTTAAGGAGCTCGTTCGCAATAACCGGATTTTCTAGTCTATAAGGACTTATACTCAGTTTTCTTCAGGATTAAGCTAACTACTTAAAATTCACAGGGCATGTTAAGTATGACCACCTGAAGGTGCGTGCACAGTTTCGTGTCCGTGCGTTGACCACAGCGTGCACGGTAACCACGTACATTACACATGTTAAGTCAACGGAGGCCGTGAATTAAGACAACTCTACGGCAAGCCGAGTGTCATGGCAAGCACGTACAGAAATGAGAGAGAGCTCGTTGGACTCATATTAATCAGAGCTTTACGTCGGTATCAAGATCATCCTCGTAGGTGGTTCGTAAGAGAAGCTGTGAGGCGAAAGGCACTTGTCACAACTCCCAGAGAAGGCCTCAAAAGTTTAAAAAATCCATAACTCCCTTTAGGAAAAAGCCATCCACTCCAAACTCGGTACACATGTAGAGCAAGTACGAAGGAAGAGTTATGCAGAATTTTGTGCACGTACGTGCACGTGTACGTGCGCAGGAGGCCCCGCGAGTTTAACGCTTTTGTGCGTTTTACGGGTCTCAGGAAGCACGCACAGGCGTGGGAGGGGTCTCTCTGAATTGCCCTTGAGCAGACCTTTCCAACGATGCCTTGGATGACTTTGTACGACTTTCCTACGCTAAGCTGTGACCAAATTTGCACTCATTTTTTCTCTATAATAACGCCTCATGAAAAATTTGAGGCCTACTGGTAAAAAAACGTCATAACTTCCGTTAGGATAAAGATATTTTCTTAAAACTTGGTACAGTTATAGAGCCAATACTAAGGAAGAGTTATGCAGAATTTTGTGCACGTACGTGCACGTGCACGTGCGCAGGAGGCCCCGCGAGTTTAACGCTTTTGTGCGTTTTACGGGTCTCAGGAAGCACGCACAGATGTGGGAGGGGTCTCTCTGAATTGCCCTTGAGCAGACCTTTCCAACGATGCCTTGGATGACTTTGTACGACTTTTCTACGCGAAGCTGTGACCAAATTTGCACTCATTTTTTCTCTATGATAAGGGCTGATTCAAAATTCGAGCCTTAACGATTAAAAAAATTCATATCTTCCTTTAGGAATAAGCCATCAACTCCAACCTTGGTACATTTATAGAGGCAGTACTAAGGAAGAGTTATGCAGAATTTTGTGCATGTACGTGCACGTGCACGCGCTCAGTAGGCCCCGCAAGTTTAACCACATTTTGGGGTTTTGCGGGTCCCAGAAAGCACGCATAGTGGTGAGACAGGTCTCTCTGAGTAGCCCTTGAGCAGATCTTTCCAACAGTACCTTGGATGACTTTGTACACCTTCTTATCCGAAGCTGTGGGCCAAAATGCACTCGTCAACCTGTAACTAAGGCCTCAGAAGGCCGTAGTATATAAATATTTATTACTACCTCCAGAAACAACCAAACTACTTCAAATTCTTAGGGTGTCTTCATCTCGGAGTACTTATGTAACTCTGAAAATTTTGTGTCCCTAGCTGCTTTCCTCTATGAATTACGGGCATTTATATATTGGCCTGACCTTTTGACCTTTATAGGTTGGAGGGCCGGTTGAGGCACTTAGGAACGTTGCAAAGGGCTGAAACTCACAGGTCTTGATCAGCGTATCACCCTGACTGCGTTCTGTGCTTTTGGGGTCAAAAGCTCCTGTCCCTCAGGAGTCCTGGCTGGATGGTGTTGAAATTTCTGGAGAAATGAAAGAACATGATCCTCACAGTACTTCCAGGTTGCTCCAGGTGGGTCAGAGCTCGGTGCTGGAGGTAGATGATGACATCATCCACCCTGATGCCAGGCTGGTAGGCAAACTGCAACGGATCCAATGAAGACCTCACCTGGTGGCGTCGATGATTGAGGACCAGCCTCTCGAATGTCTTCATCAGATGTGATGTCAGAGCCACCGGCCTGCAGCTGCTGAGGTTCTTCGGATGTTTGGTCTTGGTCACAGCTATCACACAGGAGGTCTTTTATAGCTGTGGTACCTTCTCTAGCTTCAGGCTCAGATCGAACATGAATCCCATGATGCCACACAGCTGATCTACGCAACACCTCAGGAGCCTGGAGCTGATACCATCTGGACCTGCAACCTTCCGCACCTTGATCTTCCTCAGCTCATTCCTCACCTGGAGTGTTAAGAGGGACAAGATAGAGGAGGAGGAGGAAGACTGTGAGATGGAGTCCTCTGGAGTGAGTGGGGATGATGATGGTCAGGAGCTGTGAGGTGTGAAGTCCTGAAAAGAGAAGCCAGCAGAGGGTGGAGAGGGTGGTGTCAGCAGAGGAGACTGGGCTGGGGGAGGGGTGGGTGAATGATCAAACTTGTTAAAATGCTGGTTCAGGTCGTTCACCCATCCCAAGTCCCCCACAGCCTCTGGGTTTGGTTTGTGGCCTGATATTGTCTTCAGACTCAGTTGATCCTCCATATATTTTCTATAGGTGTTCTTTCCATCCCTGATCTTCCTCCTCAGTTCCTTCTGCACAGCTCTCAGCTCCTCCTTGTTTCCTGATTTAAAGGCTCTCTTCTTCTCCTTGAGAAGAGCCTTTATTTCAGGGTTGATCCAGGGTTTGTTGTTGGAGAAACACTGTACTGTCCTGGTAGGGTACAGTGTTCTCCACACAGAAGTTAATGTAGTCCGTGACAATCTGTGATGCTGTCAACATCGTCCCCATGAGACGCACAAAGTTTTTCCCACATAGCGGAGCTGAAGCAGTCCCTCAGAACCTCTTCAGTCTCCTCAGACCATCTCTTCACTCTGCGTGTCACAACCGGTTCACTGCATACGAGGGGTTCATAGACAGGTTGGAGATGAACCAGATTGTGGTCTGAGGGAGGGAGGGAGAGGTGATGACCTGTATGTGTTTTTTGTGTTGGCATACAGTAGATCCAGTGTTTTGTTATCTATGGTGTGGCAGGTGACATACTGGGTGAAGGTTGGAAGAGTGGAGGACAGATAGATAGATAGATATAGATTTATTTGTCCCCTTAGGGAAATTAATTTGCAACATTTGTCAGCAGGCATTGACATAAAGGACATACTTATACATACATACATGACATCATCATCCATCATTACAGCAAAGGTGTTTCAGCTCAGTAATTCATGATACCTTAGTATTATTTAATGATTTAATTGCTTGTGGTATGAAAGAAAATTTTGTTCTGTTTCTTGAGAATAAAGGAAGGCCATACCTTCGCCCTGAAGGAAGCAACTCAAATGAAGATCTTAGGGGATGTGTGTCGTCTGCTATAATCTTGTTTGCCTTCCTCATAACTCTGTCCATGTATATCTTTTCCATACTTGGCAGAGTGGTCCCTAACAGTTTGCTGGCTGTAGTTACTATACTTCTCAAGGATTTCTTCTGAGCCTCTGTAGCATTGCCAAACCAACAGATGTTACAAAACGTTAAAATACCTTCAATAAAAGCAGAATAAAACATTAAAAGCATTGAGTTATTGACTCTAAAAGTACCCAGTTTCTTTAAAAAATACATCCTCTGCTGAGCCTTAGTGCAAATAAGGTCAGCCCATGAGTCCCACTTTAAGTGACAGTCCAGAACCACGCCCAGGTACTTGTAGCACGAGACAGTTTCAATCTTCTCTCCATTGATGGTTGTTGGAGAGAATGACTGAAGCTTCCTGAAGTCAATAGTCATTTCTTTTGTTTTGTTTGTGTTCAGAACCAGTTTTGATTGTTTGCACCAATTAATGAAGAAGTCCAGAACTGGTCCGTGCTCTTCTTCCTTGTCGTTTAAAAGGCTTACCAGGGCAGTGTCATCAGCATATTTAATTAAATGTCTATTTGGGAAAGTACTTCTGCAGGAGTTTGTGTACAGAATAAATAACAGTGAGGATAAAACACACCCTTGGGGAGAGCCAGTGCTGGTGGTTGTTTTGTCAGAGAGTGTCAGGGAGACATGATTAAACTCTCTTGATACCAGGAAAACGGCCTGTGAGTGATGTGTTTGGAGTCTACTGGTGATTGAATGGAGAACATCACAGGCTGCAGCAGCGTTAGCAGAGAGGGGACATACACAGAAATCACAATCATGTCTGAAAATTCCCTTGGGAGCTGGTAAGGCCTCATGCTTACAGCTAACAGTTGAATGTCCTTACTGCAGAGCAGGGGCGGAGTGGGACAACTTTTCAGCCCGGGAGTTTAATGGCCAAGAGTGGCCCATTTTTTCACATTTTAAAAATATTAGGCAAAAATGTAGCCTATAATTTTTCTTAATTGCAATACAATCAACAACATTTTTTTTGTTATAATTTTTTGTTACATTTTGTTACAATTCAGCAAATCAGGTGGGGAAAAAAAACTAAATTAGTTGACTTAAAAAACAGAAAAAGATAAGTCAATTCTTTGTTGCTCTTTCCATATCAGACTCAAAGATAACTGAAAAACTCAAAACGTAATTTTGTTGGCTTGAACATTGGCCAGCTGTCATGAGAAGTTTGCACTAAATACAGTGACAAAAAGATAAACCATAAAACTATTTTACAATTAAAATATTAAATTTGAGGCCAGATAAAATGTCAATGAGACCAGATTTGGCCCATGGGCCTCGAGTTTGACATGTGATCAGCATCAGTAAGGGCCTAAGAAGTGCACTAGTTTCTGCCACCATATTTGTTACTTTGTCACTGTCAATGGACATAAGAAGTTCTTTCTATGCCTCCAAATGCTCCTGGTTAAGTGTGCTTTGTAGTCTATTCTTGATGAACTTGAGAGTAGAGAAGCTTCTTTCACATGCAACCTGAGACAATGAAAGGGTCAACAAATATTTGTATGCCAGCCCTATAACTGGGTTATAGGGCTGTATATAATCTGTGAAAAGGTTATACTGTGTCAATATAAGGTAAACACAGATAACACAGTTTCTGCAAGAAGAACAAGCCCTGCTTTCAAGTTCAAGCTCTGGTTCAACTGAGCCCTCCTGGCCACCCTGTTCCATCTCAGTACCTGACAGTGGACTCTTCCAGAGGGGACTTCTTGAGCATATCCCACTGGGATGCTGGACTGGACAGCTTTGTGTGTAAAGTACTCACTGTGGCTCTCTCATCAAATCTAAGCAGATTTTTGCTGATTTCTTGAAGTGCTGAGCTCTTGAGTCCTTTAAGCCTTATCTCTGAAAAGTTTTTAGGGTCAAGACAAGCAAAATCAGAGACAAGTTTGGCATTGGTTGCAATATGTATGCATATGCATGAGTTTATTTTTATTTGTCTATTAAATGTGTTGCTTTAACATTTTTCTGTCTCCTGTTTTCACTTCACCTCATGCATTTCTGCCTCATTACGTAAATAAGGACTTGTGTGGATTAAAAAAAAAAATTTAATTACATAACACAAGTCATCTAAGAGTAAAAGTAAAAACAAAAAAATATATATAGGCCTACCGGTATTTTAAGCACAGTAAAATGTAAAATTATGAATTAAAATATATAATTTGTTGGAACTAAGCTGGAAGAAAAAAACATGATGGTCAATTATTTTAAAACATGAGATAAAGTTCTAAAAAAGCCAAGTCTGGTCCTCTGGACATTCAAAAAACAAAACAAAACAAAGCAAAAAATGTCCAGAGGACCAGACTTAGCTTTTTTAGATTTTTCTACCTGGATTATTGAGCATGCATCAGGGTATGAGTTCTCTTTTAATTTAAATTGTCCTTTGACGTTTATTTATTTATTGGTCAATTTATATATTTCTGCTTTTATTTTTAATTAAGCTATGTCCGTTTAGGTCCCACTTGACTTTCATGCATGTTTAGTGACATAGTACAACGTTGTGACATTAGCTTAATTTATTATGCTAGTTTTTAATTTTTATCATTACCTGTTGCTTCTTCTGTCTGTCTCTTTGACAAAATGTCTGTAAGCTTTGCACATTTGGCAGCTTCCTCCTGTAACGCCTTTCTTTTCTTCAACCTGACTTTTTCAGCTCCACCTGCCTCTTCCTGTCCATTTTTATTGCTAATTAGCAGTTTGGACTCCGCGCTGCTCCATCACCTGATGTTTTGGAAAATACGTGCTTCGGTCCTGGGTTGGACTCAACCAACGGTGAACTTTCAGGGGTGTTTTTTATCAAATGGTAGCTCCCAAGCTGCCGGCCCAGTGCGGCGCAGTCTCTTAAAGGGATCAGCGCTTTAAGAGGCTGCAGGCTGCAGTCTCTTAAAGTGATCAGCGCTGTCCCTCCCTTTAAGAGGCTACAGTCAGGGACAAGTCAATATTGAGCAGATTTATTCAACCGTCATCATTTTCCCCGTGCGCCTATCGGCCCATTCATGACGCGGCCCATCGGGATTTCTCCCGAACCTCCCGATGGCCACTCCGCCCTTGCTGCAGAGTGATTCTTTGATGGTTAAATGTCCAGAGTTACACCATCTATCATTCACAAACATAGCCAGACCCCCTTCTCTCTTCTTACTCTCTCCTT
>JBBPBX010106051.1:0-11496 GCA_038048925.1 Garcialebias charrua | reverse complement strand
ACAGCGTCATCGGTGTGGGATCCTTGGATCTCAACACCTTTCACTACCTGTGGTAGGCAGTGGTCAGGGAGTGCTGAATGTGTCAGCTCACAGAGGAGGTTCTCTTGTTGGACCAGAGTTTGGTCCAACTTTTGGGTCTCTTCTGTCTCACCTGTAGTTGAAGGTTCACTTACCGGGCTCTTGTCCTTGGATGAGGTGTCCCGTGTGTCCTTTGCGGTACCTGCGGTTAGGCAGTCTGTATCGCAACTAGGAAGCACTTTTATTGGCAGGGGTTTTCTCACTGTGCTCCACATTTTCCGTCGACCATAATCTATAATCGCGTTGAAGCGGTTTATAAAATCTTGGCCAACCAAAAATGGGAATGAGTCAAGTTTAGACACGTACACCGGGTGGCGTAGTGTCATTTCGCCAATCTGCATGTGAACCATAGCCATAGCTGTTAGGGTTGTTCTCGTCTCTGCGAGACCCTGTAGCTCAATAGCACATTTCTCAAAGGGTATTTGCCTGTCAACACCGTTAGCGGCGGTCCTCAGCTCCTCGAACAGCTTGGCCGACATAATAGTTATATCAGAACTGCCATCCAGGAGGGCTTCACGCTCAAGGACACCTTCCAGTGTGATGGGCAGGTAGGCTTTCTTAGCCACCCCCCTTTGCATAAAGTTACACAGAAACCTCACAGGTCTTTGTCCACGTTTCTGTTCACGTGTGACTCTGGCTGTGTAATCTTGTTTACTGTCAGCATCTTGTTGGCTGTCAGCATCATGACCTTCAGGATGTTGTTGTGTGTCAGCAATTGGTTTGCTGTCAACATCCATGGCAATGTCAGAAGTAGTGTGCGCTGAGTTATTTGTGTGCTCTGAGTCTTTGTGAAAGACAGTGCTACACATCGCTCCAGGTTGGTCAATGTTGATAGTGTCATTATCAATGATAATGCCACTCATTGTATCAGGTTGGTCAAGCACAGTAACATTCAAATCTACTGACAAACTACTTACTTCCTCTGTCTCTTCCGAGCATAGAGGTGTTGGGCCATTATTCCGGGACATTCGTGACTCTTTGCCTGTCTTGAACTGTTCTGTTCGAGGCGCGGGAGGTGCAGTTCCAAGGCTCGGGGGTGTCTGTTGGGACCACGCATAGTTACATGAGTATAGGTCCTCATCCTTCAATTTCTTTTGAAGTCCACCCACCGATGGACCTTGGTTTTCACCCATCTGGTTCGATCTGAACCGTTGTGGGTCTCTTAGAGAGTGAACACCTACCTTTTGTGGTTCGTTGCTTGTCTCAGATTTTTCAATCTGAGGTGCTTCAGGGGCGGGGCTCCCTTTAAACCATTTTGAGTCACTGTTCCAACAGTGTTTGCAAATAAATATTCACTTTTAATGTAGCACTGAGTCAAATAAACTAATCAGCTGAGGTTTACGCGTTTCACTGTGTAATAAGTATTCATAGGTACCTTATTTCAGGTTTTTACCCTCAATGAACTTTGTAAAAGTTAAATGCACTCTTGCAGTGTTAACTTTAAAATAGAACTTACGTTCAAACAACAGTTACTAACTAACCCAAGCAGCCTGATTTCCGTTTTTCTTACTCAAACGCTTATAAAAGAGGGCTGACTTAAATGCAATGACTTCACTAAAATGTGACAGGATGCTGCTTGAGCATGCCTTTAAAAAGATGTCTTGCAGTCTCAGTGAAACTGATTTCGTACTGCATTTGACAGTTATCAGGAGTGAAAAAGGACGTTCTGTTCGTTATTTTAAACTTTTCATTTAAAATAAACTGGAGTCATTAATTTTACACAGAAAAACGTTAAAAATGCGATTTTTAACTAAGAGTGTACAGATGTACAACAATTCTGTTTAAAATTCAGAGATGTGAAGAGCTTAATGTGGAAATGCTCTGTTCTCCATCATTTTTTTTTTTATTTAATTTGAAAATCAAATAAAAAATGCTTTTTGAGTGTTATTTTAAATCTCTTCAGTATTTAAAATGAGCATAAATTGTTTGTCTGTACCTCTGTTATTCTAAAATTTGTATTTAGAATAAACAGGAGTTTTTGTTTGTGCACAGAACAATTTTAAAGCTGGTAATTCACCATAAAAATGCTGACTTCTCATGATGTATTTGAGAAAACTCATCTGTCAACGTCTTTTAACCAACAGGGGGCAGCTTCGAGTCTTAATTTTAATCACGAGGAAACTGATTTTTCTAATCAGTATTTAACTGAAAACTACCTTTTAGAGTTAGTTTCTAGTATGTTCGTGATAAACGCTCGAACTGCGGTCTTGTCAGAGACAAATCCATGCTGTTAGACAGTTTAGATGGCTTGAAATGAGTGTTTAAACTCTCAGTGAAATCTCCGTTTGTTCTGTCAGTGCTTGTCACCGTGTGTGTGTGAACTGCGTCTGATTGTCACTCAATGTGCATCAGGAAATGACGACAAGAATGGGCGGGCCAACGCAGCGTGCGTAGCGCGTCACCAGCTTCGTACGTGAGCGAGGCGGAGCTCGCTACAAAATACGTGACGTCAACAAATCAATCACAGCGTATGTAGTTCATTCCCAAGCGTTCATGGTAAATGAAGTTTTCTTACCTTCGCCCAATGAAGTACCGGAAATGACGACAAAGTGGGCTGGTCGCAACGGCGTGCGACGTGATTGACAGCTCACAACAGCGAATCAGCGTTCGCCACAAGAGTGATTGACAGCACACAACAGCGAATCAGCGTTCGCTACAAGAGTGATTGACAGCTCACAGCTCTCGTTCATCCAATCACAACTCATAAACAAACGTGTACTAGGACACGTAGCTCTAACGTTAGCTCGCACAACAGACCACAACTTTATAGACTCTTAAAACAACTCAAACGCTTCAATTTAACTCCCCAAAACTCTGAAACATGCGGCGAACACACCTAGACAGGCCAACTTAGTTACGCTCAGTAACACAGCACTGCAGCTGTTGAACAAACACGGACTCACTCGGAGCGCGTAAAGGTCGGTTCCGGTCCACTTCGTCGTGGAGCAGAAACTTGGGTCTGAACAGAACCACTATCCGACTACGTTCTACAGTAATATGCTTCTATGACCTGCTCTAACATGTAAAATGCCACAACAGCAATCTTGTAGATGTTAAATTAGCTTTCAGGCTTTTGACTCGGCGGTCAACAAAGCTTTGTGCCGGAGTCTGTGCGTGGACTGGGCCGAACGGAACCAGAACACCCCCACAGACCACGGGCTGACAGAACTTCACCTAAAAGCTCCCACAGCGTGTTAAGGAGTTGAACAATAACAATCTCTCAGCTTCAAATGATAAAAACATGCAGAATCTGCCTGCTTTGAACACTTCCAGCCAAAATCATTATCCTCAAGAGTTTAAAACTTGGATCCTTTTATGCAAACATGACGTTACAGTTCATGACTGAGACCACAGATATCAATAAACTTTCAGAACCACGTACGAGCCACCAGATGTAAGAATTAATGAGGAGGTCAATATTAATACTGACCTCTTTATCCTTAATTAATCTACTTATTCAGATTGAATAGTAAATTCACGGATTCTGTTCTTTTTCAGTTTACCCAATATCTCTGTGATCTTTATGATGGATAAATAAACAGAGCCATTAAGTGACAAAGACGTTAACTTAGTTTGATATGTCAAGAAGACACTATCATTTATTTAAAATAAATCAACTAAATTAACACCATTACACTTGATTGACATGATTTCACTTCCTTTCTATTTAAAACGTCAGCACACTTAAATTCAACACAACAGACATAAATATTGGATGTTAACATATTTAGTCTGAGGGGCATTTCAGCTTAAAATAGTTTCCAGCTTAAGATTGAGAGGGAAAGGGAGGAAAGATTTAAGAAGAATTGGGAGGTTAAGAGAGGAAGTTTATCTTGCATTTATGAAACCAGATGACACTCTTCCGTACGCGTCCAGCTAAGATATCATCACACCTCCAGCAAGCAAACAGCTGCTCCTTTACCTTAAGACGTCCGCCTTGGTTCTGGCAAAGAGCTGTGGTCAGCCTTGGACTGACGAGTCGTCGGTCCGCAAGTCCAAGCTGGACTCCAGACGTGTTTACCTTGTCGGTGTCGGTGATACTCGCTTTCGTCGGCAGAAGCCGTGACAGTCGTGGTTTCTTGGCTCAAGATAATTTATTCCAGGAAGGAATAACAAAGTTTGAGAGCTCTGCTCCTTAAAAGTGGACCCATAACAACATGTTATCAGTCCTTAGCTGAAGACGCCGGTCGTTAGCTCTTGACCACACGTGTCCAGCTCTTGGGAAGGTTCACATCTCTTTCGAAGCTCCCAGCAAACTCTGAGGAACCTGCTGGTTCCTTCCAAACTCTGCAGACTCTGGAGCGTTCTCGCACAGTTTAGAACTTAAAGCAAGAACACAGAGAGGAGTTCACTTGCCTTATCAAACCCAAGGTTACAAGCAGAGCAGAGGGAAATTGTTTAGGAAAAGGCAGAGCAGCTGGAGCCTTGTTCATGAAAAACAACGGATAAAACTGTCTTCTTATTTCTAAACAAAACAGTCGGGTCTCTGTGACCCGCAATTTCACCTTTAACACAGCAGTGAACACCAGTTTAACTCTTAAAGAATAACACAGCTTAAAAGCACACATCATGAAAATGACAAAGTTATTCTTTTGATCACATCAGCCTAAAATCAAAGATAGAAATAGTCTCTTATTGGTGACTATGTTATCAGATTATAGCTAAATGAATGATTTTGTAGTAAATGTCTTGCTTTACTGAGAGGTCAGTAAAGGTCATCACTGGACAGCTCAAAAGTACACAGGTGTCTTAAAAGTGGACAAGGTCATGTCCACTACATGTTTCTGAAGACTCTTTACATCCTCTAGGGAATACAAATTACCATCTGACCATTAATATCATGAGTATTGTTCAATTATAAAGAAGGTCACAGAATATGGCAGCACCTGTCATGCACCTGTCATTTATTGTGACCACACTGTAACTTATAGAAAACCATTAAATATTCGAACCAAACTGTTTCTGAAGACTCTTTTTGTCCTCCAGGGAATAAAAATTAACATCTGACCATTAATATCATGATAATTATTCAATTATAAAGATGGTCACAGAATATGGCAGCACCTGTCATGCACCTGTCATATATTGTTACCACACTGTAACTTATAGAAAACCATTAAATATTCGAACCAAACTGTTTCTGAAGACTCTTTATGTCCTCTAGGGAATAAAAATTAACATCTGACCATTAATATCATGATTATTATTAAATTATAAAGATGGTCACAGAATATGGCAGCACCTGTCATGCACCTGCAATATATTGTGACCACACTGTAACTTATAGAAAACCATTAAATATTCGAACCAAACTTTTTCTGAAGACTCTTTATGTCCTTTAGGGAATACAAATTAACATCTGACCATTAATATCATGATTATTATTAAATTATAAAGATGGTCAGAGAATATGGCAGCACCTGTCATGCACCTGTCATATATTGTTACCACACTGTTACTTATAGAAAACCATTAAATATTCGAACCAAACTGTTTCTGAAGACTCTTTATGTCCTCCAGGGAATAAAAATTAACATCTGACCATTAATATCATGATAATTATTCAATTATAAAGATGGTCGCAGAATATGGTAGCACCTGTCATGCACCTGTCATATATTGTGACCACACTGTAACTTATAGAAAACCATTAAATATTTGAACCAAACTGTTTCTGAAGACTCTTTATGTCCTCTAGGGAATGAAAATTAAAATCTGACCATTAATATCATGATTATTATTAAATTATAAAGATGGTCAGAGAATATGGCAGCACCTGTCATGCACCTGTCATATATTGTGACCACACTGTAACTTATAGAAAACCATTAAATATTTGAACCAAACTGTTTCTGAAGACTCTTTATGTCCTCCAGGGAATAAAAATTAACATCTGACCATTAATATCATGATAATTATTCAATTATAAAGATGGTCACAGAATATGGCAGCACCTGTCATGCACCTGTCATATATTGTTACCACACTGTAACTTATAGAAAACCATTAAATATTCAAACCAAACTGTTTCTGAAGACTCTTTATGTCCTCTAGGGAATTAAAATTAACATCTGACCATTAATATCATGATTATTATTAAATCATAAAGATGGTCACAGAATTTGGCAGCACCTGTCATGCACCTGCCATATATTGTGACCACACTGTAACTTATAGAAAACCATTAAATATTCGAACCAAACTGTTTCTGAAGACTCTTTACGTCCTCTAGGGAATAAAAATTAACATCTGAACATTAATATCATGAGTATTATTAAATTATAAAGATGGTCACAGAATATGGCAGCACCTGTCATGTACCTGTCATATATTGTGACCACACTGTAACTTATAGAAAACCATTAAATATTCGAACTAAACTGTTTCTGAAGACTCTTTATGTCCTTTAGGGAATACAAATTAACATCTGACCATTAATATCATGATTATTATTAAATCATAAAGATGGTCACAGAATTTGGCAGCACCTGTCATGCACCTGCCATATATTGTGACCACACTGTAACTTATAGAAAACCATTAAATATTCGAACCAAACTGTTTCTGAAGACTCTTTATGCCCTCTAGGGAATGAAAATTAAAATCTGACCATTAATATCATGAGTATTATTAAATTATAAAGATGGTCACAGAATATGGCAGCACCTGTCATGCACCTGTCTAATATTGTTACCACACTGTAACTTATAGAAAACCATTAAATATTCGAACCAAACTGTTTCTGAAGACTCTTTACATCCTCTAGGGAATACAAATTACCATCTGACCATTAATATCATGAGTATTATTAAATTATAAAGAAGGTCACAGAATATGGCAGCACCTGTCATGCACCTGTCATTTATTGTGACCACACTGTAACTTATAGAAAACCATTAAATATTCGAACCAAACTGTTTCTGAAGAATCTTTATGTCCTCTAGGGAATAAAAATTAACATCTGACCATTAATATCATGATTATTATTAAATTATAAAGATGGTCACAGAATTTGGCAGCACCTGTCATGCACCTGCCATATATTGGGCAGCACGGTGGCACAACTGGTAGAGCTGCTGCCTCTCAGCGAGAAGGTTGCCGGTTCAAATCCCGGTCCGGGGCCTTTCTGGGTGGAGTTTGCATGTTCTCCCCGTGCATGCGTGGGTTTCCTCCGGGTACTCCGGTTTCCTCCCACAGACCAAAAAACATGCTTGTTAGGCTGATTGGTGACTCTAAATTGACCCTAGGTGTGAGTGTGAGAGTGGATGGTTGTTTGGTGTGAGTGAGACAGGTCCCTCTCGTAAATGAGTCCCCATGACTCAACGAGGCTAGCCTGTATAAATAAAGGTTGAATGAATGAATGAATGAATATGGCAGCACCTGTCATGCACCTGTCATATATTGTTACCACACTGTAACTTATAGAAAACCATTAAATATTCAAACCAAACTGTTTCTGAAGACTCTTTATGTCCTCTAGGGATTTAAAATTAACATCTGACCATTAATATCATGATTATTATTAAATCATAAAGATGGTCACAGAATTTGGCAGCACCTGTCATGCACCTGCCATATATTGTGACCACACTGTAACTTATAGAAAACCATTAAATATTCGAACCAAACTGTTTCTGAAGACTCTTTATGCCCTCTAGGGAATGAAAATTAAAATCTGACCATTAATATCATGAGTATTATTAAATTATAAAGATGGTCACAGAATATGGCAGCACCTGTCATGCACATGTCATATATTGTGACCACACTGTAACTTATAGAAAACCATTAAATATTTGAACCAAACTGTTTCTGAAGACTCTTTACATCCTCTAGGGAATAAAAATTACCATCTGACCACTAATATCACGAGTATTATTAAATTATAAAGATGGTCACAGAATAGGGTAGCACCTGTCATGCACCTGTCATATATTGTGACCACACTGTACCTTATAGAAAACCATTAAATATTCGAACCAAACTGTTTCTGAAGACTCTTTATGTCCTCTAGGGAATAAAAATTACCATCTGACCATTAATATCATGAGTATTATTAAATTATAAAGATGGTCACAGAATATCGTAGTACCTGTCATGCACCTGTCATATATTGTTACCACACTGTAACCTATAGAAAACCATTAAATAATTGAGTTAAACTGTTTCTGAAGACTCTTTATGTCCTCTAGGGAATAAAAATTACCATCTGACCATTAATATCATGAGTATTATTAAATTATAAAGATGGTCACAGAATATCGTAGTACCTGTCATGCACCTGTCATATATTGTTACCACACTGTAACTTATAGAAAACCATTAAATATTCAAACCAAACTGTTTCTGAAGACTCTTTATGTCCTCTAGGGAATTAAAATTAACATCTGACCATTAATATCATGATTATTATTAAATCATAAAGATGGTCACAGAATTTGGCAGCACCTGTCATGCACCTGCCATATTTTGTGACCACACTGTAACTTATAGAAAACCATTAAATATTCGAACCAAACTGTTTCTGAAGACTCTTTATGCCCTCTAGGGAATGAAAATTAAAATCTGACCATTAATATCATGAGTATTATTAAATTATAAAGATGGTCACAGAATATGGCAGCACCTGTCATGCACCTGTCTAATATTGTTACCACACTGTAACTTATAGAAAACCATTAAATATTCGAACCAAACTGTTTCTGAAGACTCTTTACATCCTCTAGGGAATACAAATTACCATCTGACCATTAATATCATGAGTATTATTCAATTATAAAGAAGGTCACAGAATATGGCAGCACCTGTCATGCACCTGTCATTTATTGTGACCACACTGTAACTTATAGAAAACCATTAAATATTCGAACCAAACTGTTTCTGAAGACTCTTTTTGTCCTCCAGGGAATAAAAATTAACATCTGACCATTAATATCATGATAATTATTCAATTATAAAGATGGTCACAGAATATGGCAGCACCTGTCATGCACCTGTCATATATTGTTACCACACTGTAACTTATAGAAAACCATTAAATATTCGAACCAAACTGTTTCTGAAGACTCTTTATGTCCTCTAGGGAATAAAAATTAACATCTGACCATTAATATCATGATTATTATTAAATTATAAAGATGGTCACAGAATATGGCAGCACCTGTCATGCACCTGCAATATATTGTGACCACACTGTAACTTATAGAAAACCATTAAATATTCGAACCAAACTTTTTCTGAAGACTCTTTATGTCCTTTAGGGAATACAAATTAACATCTGACCATTAATATCATGATTATTATTAAATTATAAAGATGGTCAGAGAATATGGCAGCACCTGTCATGCACCTGTCATATATTGTTACCACACTGTTACTTATAGAAAACCATTAAATATTCGAACCAAACTGTTTCTGAAGACTCTTTATGTCCTCCAGGGAATAAAAATTAACATCTGACCATTAATATCATGATAATTATTCAATTATAAAGATGGTCGCAGAATATGGTAGCACCTGTCATGCACCTGTCATATATTGTGACCACACTGTAACTTATAGAAAACCATTAAATATTTGAACCAAACTGTTTCTGAAGACTCTTTATGTCCTCTAGGGAATGAAAATTAAAATCTGACCATTAATATCATGATTATTATTAAATTATAAAGATGGTCAGAGAATATGGCAGCACCTGTCATGCACCTGTCATATATTGTGACCACACTGTAACTTATAGAAAACCATTAAATATTTGAACCAAACTGTTTCTGAAGACTCTTTATGTCCTCCAGGGAATAAAAATTAACATCTGACCATTAATATCATGATAATTATTCAATTATAAAGATGGTCACAGAATATGGCAGCACCTGTCATGCACCTGTCATATATTGTTACCACACTGTAACTTATAGAAAACCATTAAATATTCAAACCAAACTGTTTCTGAAGACTCTTTATGTCCTCTAGGGAATTAAAATTAACATCTGACCATTAATATCATGATTATTATTAAATCATAAAGATGGTCACAGAATTTGGCAGCACCTGTCATGCACCTGCCATATATTGTGACCACACTGTAACTTATAGAAAACCATTAAATATTCGAACCAAACTGTTTCTGAAGACTCTTTATGCCCTCTAGGGAATGAAAATTAAAATCTGACCATTAATATCATGAGTATTATTAAATTATAAAGATGGTCACAGAATATGGCAGCACCTGTCATGCACCTGTCTAATATTGTTACCACACTGTAACTTATAGAAAACCATTAAATATTCGAACCAAACTGTTTCTGAAGACTCTTTACATCCTCTAGGGAATACAAATTACCATCTGACCATTAATATCATGAGTATTATTAAATTATAAAGAAGGTCACAGAATATGGCAGCACCTGTCATGCACCTGTCATTTATTGTGACCACACTGTAACTTATAGAAAACCATTAAATATTCGAACCAAACTGTTTCTGAAGACTCTTTATGTCCTCTAGGGAATAAAAATTAACATCTGACCATTAATATCATGATTATTATTAAATTATAAAGATGGTCACAGAATATGGCAGCACCTGTCATGCACCTGTCATATATTGTTACCACACTGTAACTTATAGAAAACCATTAAATATTCAAACCAAACTGTTTCTGAAGACTCTTTATGTCCTCTAGGGAATTAAAATTAACATCTGACCATTAATATCATGATTATTATTAAATCATAAAGATGGTCACAGAATTTGGCAGCACCTGTCATGCACCTGCCATATATTGTGACCACACTGTAACTTATAGAAAACCATTAAATATTCGAACCAAACTGTTTCTGAAGACTCTTTATGCCCTCTAGGGAATGAAAATTAAAATCTGACCATTAATATCATGAGTATTATTAAATTATAAAGATGGTCACAGAATATGGCAGCACCTGTCATGCACATGTCATATATTGTGACCACACTGTAACTTATAGAAAACCATTAAATATTTGAACCAAACTGTTTCTGAAGACTCTTTACATCCTCTAGGGAATAAAAATTACCATCTGACCACTAATATCACGAGTATTATTAAATTATAAAGATGGTCACAGAATAGGGTAGCACCTGTCATGCACCTGTCATATATTGTGACCACACTGTACCTTATAGAAAACCATTAAATATTCGAACCAAACTGTTTCTGAAGACTCTTTATGTCCTCTAGGGAATAAAAATTACCATCTGACCATTAATATCATGAGTATTATTAAATTATAAAGATGGTCACAGAATATCGTAGTACCTGTCATGCACCTGTCATATATTGTTACCACACTGTAACCTATAGAAAACCATTAAATAATTGAGTTAAACTGTTTCTGAAGACTCTTTATGTCCTCTAGGGAATAAAAATTACCATCTGAC
>JBBPBX010106050.1:0-11496 GCA_038048925.1 Garcialebias charrua | reverse complement strand
TGTTGTGTAGACATGTCAGACTGATCAGGTGTTGTTGTGTCGACATGTCAGACTGATCAGGTGTTGTTGTGTCGACATGTCAGACTGATCAGGTGTTGTTGTGTCGACATGTCAGACTGATCACGTGTTGTGTTGACAAGTCAAACTGATCACGTGTTGTTGTGTCGACAATTCAAACTGATCCTGTGTTGTTGTGTCGACAAGTCAAACTGATCCCGTGTTGTTGTGTTGACAAGTCAAACTGATCACGTGTTGTTGTGTCAAAAACTGATCACTTGTTGTTGTGTCGACAAGTCAAACTGATCACATGTGGTGTCGACATGTCAGACTGATCCCGTGTTGTGTCGACATGTCAGACTGATCAGATGTTGTGTCGACATATCAGACTGATCACGTGTTATGTCGACATGTCAGACTGATCACGTGTTGTGTTGACAAGTCAAACTGATCACGTGTTGTTGTGTCGACATGTCAGACTGATCCCGTGTTGTGTCGACATGTCAATCAGGTGTTGTTGTGTCGACATGTCAGACTGATCACGTGTTGTGTAGACAAGTCAAACTGATCACGTGTTGTTGTGTCGACAAGTCAAACTGATCCCGTGTTGTTGTGTCGACAAGTTAAACTGATCCCGTGTTGTTTTGTCGAAAACTGATCACGTGTTGTTGTGTCAACAAGTCAAACTGATCAGGTGTGGTGTCGACATGTCAGACTGATCCCGTGTTGTGTCGACATGTCAGACTGATCAGGTGTTGTTGTGTCGACATGTCAGACTGATCACGTGTTATGTTGACAAGTCAAACTGATCACGTGTTGTGTCGACAAGTCAAACTGATCACGTGTTGTGTCGACAAGTCAAACTGATCACGTGTTGTTGTGTCGACAAGTCAAACTGATCCCGTGTTGTTGTGTCGACAAGTCAAACTGATCCCGTGTTGTTGTGTCGACAAGTCAAACTGATCCCGTGTTGTTGTGTCGACAAGTCAAACTGATCCCGTGTTGTTGTGTCGACAAGTCAAACTGATCCCGTGTTGTTGTGTCGACAAGTCAAACTGATCCCGTGTTGTTGTGTCGACAAGTCAAACTGATCCCGTGTTGTTGTGTCGACAAGTCAAACTGATCCCGTGTTGTTGTGTCGACAAGTCAAACTGATCCCGTGTTGTTGTGTCGACAAGTCAAACTGATCCCGTGTTGTTGTGTCGACAAGTCAAACTGATCCCGTGTTGTTGTGTCGACAAGTCAAACTGATCCCGTGTTGTTGTGTCGACAAGTCAAACTGATCCCGTGTTGTTGTGTCGACAAGTCAAACTGATCCCGTGTTGTTGTGTCGACAAGTCAAACTGATCCCGTGTTGTTGTGTCGACAAGTCAAACTGATCCCGTGTTGTTGTGTCGACAAGTCAAACTGATCCCGTGTTGTTGTGTCGACAAGTCAAACTGATCCCGTGTTGTTGTGTCGACAAGTCAAACTGATCCCGTGTTGTTGTGTCGACAAGTCAAACTGATTCCGTGTTGTTGTGTCGACAAGTCAAACTGATCCCGTGTTGTTGTGTCGACAAGTCAAACTGATCCCGTGTTGTTGTGTCGACAAGTCAAACTGATCCCGTGTTGTTGTGTCGACAAGTCAAACTGATCCCGTGTTGTTGTGTCGACAAGTCAAACTGATCCCGTGTTGTTGTGTCGACAAGTCAAACTGATCCCGTGTTGTTGTGTCGACAAGTCAAACTGATCCCGTGTTGTTGTGTCGACAAGTCAAACTGATCCCGTGTTGTTGTGTCGACAAGTCAAACTGATCCCGTGTTGTTGTGTCGACAAGTCAAACTGATCCCGTGTTGTTGTGTCGACAAGTCAAACTGATCCCGTGTTGTTGTGTCGACAAGTCAAACTGATCCCGTGTTGTTGTGTCGACAAGTCAAACTGATCCCGTGTTGTTGTGTCGACAAGTCAAACTGATCCCGTGTTGTTGTGTCGACAAGTCAAACTGATCCCGTGTTGTTGTGTCGACAAGTCAAACTGATCCCGTGTTGTTGTGTCGACAAGTCAAACTGATCCCGTGTTGTTGTGTCGACAAGTCAAACTGATCCCGTGTTGTTGTGTCGACAAGTCAAACTGATCCCGTGTTGTTGTGTCGACAAGTCAAACTGATCCCGTGTTGTTGTGTCGACAAGTCAAACTGATCCTGTGTTGTTGTGTCGACAAGTCAAACTGATCCCGTGTTGTTGTGTCGACAAGTCAAACTGATCCCGTGTTGTTGTGTCAACAATTCCAACTGATCCCTTGCTGTTGTGTCGACAAGTCAAACTGGTCCCGTGTTGTTGTGTCAACAAGATAAACTGATCACGTGCTGTTGTGTCGACAAGTCAAACTGATCACGTGTTGTTGTGTCGACAAGTCAAACTGATCCCGTGTTGTTGTGTCGACAAGTCAAACTGATCCCGTGTTGTTGTGTCGACAAGTCAAACTGATCACGTGTTGTTGTGTCAACAAGTCAAACTGATCACGTGTTGTTGTGTCGACAAGTCAAACTGATCACGTGCTGTTGTGTCGACATGTCAGACTGACCATATGTTGTTGTGTTGACATGTCAGACTGATCACGTGTTGTGTCGACATGTTAGACTGACCATATGTTGTTGTGTTGACATGTTAGACTGATCACGTGTTGTTGTGTCGACATGTTAAACTGATCACGTGCTGTTGTGTCAACATGTTAGACTGATCCTGTGTTGTTGTGTCGACATGTTAGACTGACCATGTGTTGTTGTGTTGACATGTTAGACTGATCACGTGTTTTTGTGTCGACATGTTAGACTGATCACGTGTTGTTGTGTCGACATGTTAGACTGATCACGTGCTGTTGTGTCGACATGTTAGACTGATCATGTGTCGTTGTGTCAACTGACAGTGAATGCACCACGGCATGATGTGTTTGGACCGATGTGTAGGTGTCGAGAAGGGAACTCACGCGATCACTCTGCGGTCTGGCCCAAAGTCGGCCTCAAAGAACCCGTCCTTGCAGTCCTTTCCCACCAAGTCATGCGGATGCGGTCGGTATGGCTCGTTCTTGGTCACTAAGAAAACCCGAACCTTCCCCTTCCCGCAGTAATTCAGGATCTATGAGTCGCATACAGGTAAACTTTAAGTCCACAAAAGTTGTTTTTGCTGGTTCAAGATGCAGGTTGCAGTGGTTCTGATGGTTATGACAGACCTGCACACTGGGGTAGGTCCGGTTATTGTCGGAGCTCTTCTCCCCAGGGATGCTGCCAGCCGAGCGACCTTCACACTTGTACCTGAAGCGCATCCCTCTCTGTTTGGGCTGCTCAAAAATGTGCACAGCCGGCTCAGGCACTGAGGGCAGAACACGAGCGGCATCAAGTCAAGGTGGAGAAAGTGACAAGAAATAAAAACATAAGAACAGAGTCAGAAATGTGATACAAGCAACATGATGGCTCAGTAGTTAGCACTGTTGCCTCACAGCAAGAATGTCTTGGGTTCAAACCCCGGTTGAACCTGGGGTCTTTCTGTGTTCTGTGTGCAGTTATTTTATTCTTCTTCTTTTGGCTTTTCCCTCTTCAGGGGCTCCACAGCAAGTCATCCTCCTCCATCTCACTCTGTCCTCTGTCCTCACTCCAACTACCTCCATGTCCTCTCTAACTGCATCCATATATCTCCTCTTTCGCCTCCCTCTTTGTCTTTTTCCTGGCAGCTACATTTCTAACATCCTTCTACCAATATACCCACTGTCTCTCCTCTGGACATGTCCAAACCATCTCAGTCTGGCCTCCCTAACTTTATCTCCCAGTTGTTCAACATGTGCTGTACCTCTGATGATCTCATTCCTGATCTTATCCATCCTTGTCACTCCTAAGGAGAACCTCAGCATCTTCATTTCTGCCACTTCCAGTTCTGTCTCCTGTCTTTTTGTCCATGTCTCTGTCTCCTGTCTTTTTGTCCATGTCTCTGTCTCCTGTCTTTTTGTCCATGTCTCTGTCTCCAGACCATACAACATAGCTGGTCTCACCACTGTCTTGTAAACTTTTCCTTTGCCGACACCTTTTTGTCACAAATCACTCCTGAAACTTTTCTCCATACACTCCATCTGCCTGGACTCTCTTCTTCACCTCTTTACCACATTTCCCATTTTCCTGGACAGTGGACCCCAAGTACTTAAAGTCCTGCACCTTTGTGACCTCTGCTCCTTGTAGCCTCACTGTTCCACTGGCCTCCCTCTCATTCACACACATGTACTCTGTCTTACTACGGCTGACTTTCATTCCTCTTCTTTCAAGTGAATACCTCCACCTCTCCAAGTTCTCTTCCACCTGTTCCCTGTTCTCACCACAGATCACAATGTCATCTGCAAACATCATAGTCCATGGGGATTCCTGCCAGACCTCATCCAGTGTTTCCCTTAGTTAACTTACCTTGGTGGGGTGCTCATCTCATAGGAGATATGTCTGAGTGCAACTTGTACCAACAGTTTTTGAGCATGGGGATGGGGGGGGGGGGGCGTTCAGCATGAGAGAAGGTGCGCCTTTAGCTTTTTAGCTAGGCAGCCTGTCTTTTGCGCTGCTAGCTTACTGCTTTGTCTGTGCCAGGTGGGTGTGTGGGGGGCTAGTTTGTTTTGGTAGGCGGGGTGCTCAGTTCTGTTGACGAGGTGGGGCACCCCGCTTGTATAATGGAAGGGGAAACACTGTCATCTGTTAGTTGATCCATAACCAGAGCAAACAAGAAGGGGCTCAGAGCCGATCCTTGATGCACTCCCACATCTCACAGCATATCTCACCACTGTCCTGCTGTCCTCGTACATGTCCTGCTGTCCTCGTACATGTCCTGCTGTCCTCGTACATGTCCTGTACCAGTCTAACATACTTCTCTGCCACTCTAGATTTCCTCATGTAATACCACACCTCCTCTCTTGGCACCCTGTCATATTCTTTTTCTAAATCTACAAACACACAATGGAGTTCTATCTAACCCTCTCTGTACTTCTCCATCAACATTCTCAAAGCAAATATGTCATCTATGGTGCTCTTTCTTGGTATGAAACCATATTGTTGCTCACAGATAGTCACCTCTTGTCTTAAAGGAGAAATGTAATCAAATCTGAAAAAATCGATATAACAAGAATTTCATATAGTAAACAACACACATAAACATACTTAGTATGTTTTTTTCAAGTCAGTAGCTTAAAGAAATAGTTTTTTACATTTTTCCTGCTACATGCCGAAGTACAGTGATTTCTGTAGTAATTTTCTGGACGCACTTTTATGACACAATTAAGACCTCCTTTGCTATCTTACAATAACACTGAAGCTATAAACCCATCATTACTGTCCTCTTGTCTGTCATTTAAAATGGAAGCAGAAGACTTTTTTGAATCTGAAGGATATCACTTTAGTTTGTCAAAAACAGTTTGGTGATTTAGTGCATTAATGGGCATTTCTATCCTGGAAATACGAATAGCCGTGCGTTAGCCGCCGCATGCTAACGTTAGCATGCTAGCGCCGTATGCTAACGTGGAAGTGGGGGTGTTGAAAATGTCCTGAAACAGTTACCAATGTCTTGTTAAGCTCGGTCTTCCCCAGAACATAGTAGGATCTAAAATGATTTTTAAAGATGAAGGAGCAAGTTGAAACATGCCGTCTCACTAACTACGGTGGCCCTACACGGCCAAAATTCTACAGCGGCCTAATGCACAGGAGCGGTAAAAATACAAAAAATATATAAAATTAAATAATAAATAATAATAATAATAAAATATAAAATTTTAAAAAAGTTTTAAAATCGATTTGGGGGCTTTTAGAATAGATTCTGAATCGCCAGGACTAAGAATCTTGATTCTTTAAAAAATAGATTTTTTTTGCTGCATCCATAATTGCTACACACTGAAACCTTTTTGTCCACAACTAGATACACACACTAATATTACTGTATGAGGGACGACCGTTGCACTGCCTACGTCATATTCAGGGGACGGAGAGCAGGCAGGAGGAGGGGGGTCAAAAACACCAGATGAGAATTTTTTCACTTTGCAAAGTCTAAATTTGAGTTAGGATGACATTTTTAACTTGTGAAAATTTCTCAACAAGCTTATTTTATGCTTTTCATTAGACTACTATTAGCTTAAAAACACTTTTCATTTCTCCTTTAAGTCTTGCTTCCACAACTTCCCAGATATTCATCGTGTGGCTCATCAACTTTTGCTACAACTCTGTGCATCACCCTTGTTCTTAAAAATGGGAACCAGCACACTTCTTCTCCATTCTTCAGGCATTTTCTCACCCTCAAATATTCCATTAAATATTTGAGTCAAAAACCTCACTGCCATCTCTCCAAGACATTTCCAACCCTCCACTGGTATGTCATCAGGTCCTACTGCCTTCCCCTTCTTCATTCTTTTCAGAGCTTTCTGGACTTCACTCTAATCTTTCCCACTTCCTGGTCCACAGTTTCTATGACGTCTACTCTTCTTTCTCTTCATTCTCTTCATTCATTCTCTTCATTCATTAGCTCCTCAAAGTACAAACCGGATTCCAAAAAAAGTTGGGACACTAAACAAACTGTGAATAAAAACTGAATGCAATGATGTGGAGGTGCCAACATCTAATATTTTATTCAGAATAGAACACAAATCACAGATCAAAAGTTTAAACTGAGAGAATGTATCATTTTAAGGGAAAAATATGTTGTTTCAAAATTTCATGGCGTCAACAAATCCCAAAAAAGTTGGGACAAGTCCATTTTTACCACTGTGTGGCATCCCCCCTTCTTCTTACAACACTCAACAGACGTCTGGGGACAGAGGAGACCAGTTTCTCAAGTTTAGAAATAGGAATGCTCTACATTCATGTCTAATACAGGCCTCTAACTGTTCAATCGTCTTGGGCCTTCTTTGTTGCACCTTCCTCTTTATGATGCACCAAATGTTCTCTATAGGTGAAAGACATCTGGACTGCAGGCTGGACATTTCAGTACCGGATCCTTCTCCTACGTAGCCATGATGTTGTGATTGCTGCAGAATGTGGTCTGGCATTATCTTGTTGAAAAATGCAGGGTCTTCCCTGAAAGAGATGACGTCTAGATGGAGCATATGTTGTTCTAGAACCTGAACATAGTTCTCTGCATTAATGGTGCCTTTCCAGACATGCAAGCTGCCCATGCCACAAGCGCTCATGCAACCCCATACCATCAGTGATGCAGGCTTCTGAACGGAGCGTTGATAACAACTTGGGCTATCCTTGTCCTCTCTGGTCCGGATGACATGGCGTCCCAGTGTTCCATAAAGAACTTCAAATCGTGACTCATCTGACACAGAACAGTCTTCCATTTTGCCACACTCCATTTTAAATGACCCCTGGTCCAGTGCAAACGTCTGAGCTTGTGGAGCTTGCTTAGAAATGGCTTCCTCTTTGCACTGTAGAGTTTCAGCTGCAACGGTGGATTGTGTTCACTGACAATGCTTTCTGGAAGTATTCCTGAGCCCATTCTGTTATTTCCTTGACAGTGGCATTCCTGTTTGAGGTGCAGTGACGTTTAAGGGCCCGGAGATCACGAGCATCCAGTAGAGTTTTACGGCCTTGACCCTTACGCACAGCGATTGTTCCAGATTCTCTGAATCTTTTGATGATGTTATGCACGGTTGATGATGATAACTTAAAAGTCTTTGCTATTTTACGCTGGGTAACACCATTCTGGTATTGCTGCACTATCTTTCTGCACAACAATGGTGGAATTGGTGATCCTCTTACCATCTTGGCTTCTGAGAGACACTGACACTCTGAGAAGCTCTTTTTATACCCAATCATGTTGTCAATTGACCTAATTAGTGTTAATTGGTCTTCCAGATGTTCGTTATATGCTCAATTTCCTTTTTCCAGCCACTTATTGCTACTTGTCCCAACTTTTTTGGGATTTGTTGACACTGTGAAATTTTGAATCAACATATTTTTCCTTTAAAATGTTACATTTACTCAGATTAAACTTTTGATCCGTCATCTACGTTCTATTACAAAAAAAATATTGACTTTTGCCATCTTTGCATCATTGCATTCAGTTTTTATTCACAATTTGTTTAGTGTCCCAACTTTTGTGGAATCCGGTTTGTACTCCTTCCATCTTCCCATACCACTCTCCTCACTTGTTAGAACATTACCATTCCTAGCTGTAACAAGTCTAAACTGCTACACATACTTTCCAGCCTGATCCCTCTGTCTCGCACAAGTCCTTCTCGCCCTCTTTAGTGTCCAGCCTCCCATACATTTCATCAGGGGCGGCCGTGGCGTAGTGGTAATGGCAGTCGTCCCCCGATCGGAAGGTTGGCGGTTCGAATCCCGGTTCCCCATACCATGTGTTGTTGTGTCCTTGGGCAAGACACTTAACCCCGAGTTGCTCCCGGTAGGACTGGAAAGCACCTTGCATGGTAGTCTGCCGCTACCGGTGTATGAATGTGTGTAACATTCAATGTGTGTAGCGCTTTGAGATTTTCACTAATGAAAAGCGCGTTATAAATTGAATTCATTATTATCATTATTATTATCATACACCTTCTGCTTTGCCTTAGCTACCTCCCATCCGGATTCATTTTTTTATTGTACTCCAATACATATATAAAATTAGGACGGCTTTGGCTGAGTGGTTAGAGCAGTTGTCCTCCAATGCAAGAGTTGGGGGTTCAAATCCATCAGCAGTCACAGGCCGAAGTGTCCCTGGGCAAGACACTGAACCCCTCATTGCCTCCGATGTGTCCCATCGGTGTCTGAATGTGATCTAAAGCTCTGATTAGTTTCTTTAGAATGATTTGTTCAATTATCTTTGTAGATATATAGTAAAGTGCTGTATGAATGGGTAAATGTGAACACAGATAGTTGTGTAAATTGCTTTGAGTATCTTGATCAGATAGAAAGGCCCTATACAGTCCATTTACCATTCATGGTAACATCAATTTCAAATGCAGAAATACATTCTCTGCATTTTTCCCATTGCACATGTGAGTACACATGTGACGCAGTGGGCTGCCATCTAAGGTGCCCGAGGAGCAGCTGGGGGGAGTTGAGGGCCTTGCTCATGGGCCCAGAATGGGGCAAATTAGGGTGGAGGCAGGTGTGGGTGCTTCACCTTTCCCAACCCCATTTTGATGTTGTCGGTCTGGGAGTTGAACCAGAGTTGACGGGCGACCCTTCGATTACAGCCCCACCCTCTCTAACCCCTGCACCACCACTCCCCCAACAGGGCTCGCTCATGGCTAGTGTGAACACAGTAAAGAGCAAAGTTAGCTGCTGTCATGTGAAAACAGACTGTTCCTGCAGTGCCTCGGCTGAACCAGAAGTGCTACAGCTTGCTGCTGCTGCTTTTTGCACTTGAAAATAACCACAGATTTTCATAGAAATACTTCTGTAACGTGTACTGAGGTGTAAAAACATTTCACATGATGGGAGCTGCAAAGGCACTTCATCTTAGCTGCTTTCAAACGTTTGTCAAAGAGCATTCCACAGCAGGTGAGATATTAACTGTTCACAATCTGTCCACGGAACGTCAGTTGAAAACATGAGAACTATCTCTTCAACGTCTAAGAATAGAGAAAACAACAGAGAACTTCCTGTTCCCGTTTAGGTTTTGAAAACTTCCTCATAAAACAGTTTCTGAAGTTACGGTTCAGTTTGAAGAGAAATAATCCCGTTTTTAAATCTGAGCTCACGAATGAGAGATTAAAAATAAAAAACATTTATTAGAAACAGTCATAACAACATTTAACTGAACTCAGTGCACGTGACGCAGACAGGAACTAAGACTGATCACGCACACACACACACACACACACACACACACACACACTTTCAAGTGCCATTCTGTGTTTTATGAAGGGCAGAATGAAAATGAGTAACATTTGTGACATGTGCCAGCTGGACCTGATCCTGCAGCTACAAATAATATTTATATCAGCAAAGAATATCATCTGTTCTGTCATAAAGTCTAAAGATTAGAAAAACTTCAAACAGGCTCCATCTGATGCATCATCATCATCATCATCATCATCATCATCATCATCATCATTAATAATAAAGCAGAGTGAGGAAGGGAAATGACCCAGAACTGATTTACTTTCTGAGGTTCTGAGAAAACAAGAAGCTTATTTTAATAATCAGCTGCTGCTTGTTTGTTTGTTTGTTTGTTTGTTTGTTTGTTTGTTTGTTGTTAAAGTGGACTTACTCAGGTGTGGATTATCTTCTAAGATGGAGGGCAAAAGAACTGAGAAGGAAAAAAAACATTAGGCCACATTAAAATGCAAACAGCTGTTAATGAAACAAATCAAGTGTTTTTAGTCCAAGTTCAGCACGGACTAAAGGTCCTGGCAGGTGTTTCACCTGTCAGGACCTTTAGTCCGTGCTGAACTTGGACTAAAGGTCCTGACAGGTGAACTTGGACTAAAGGTCCTGGCAGGTGTTTCACCTGTCAGGACCTTTAGTCCGTGCTGAACTTGGACTAAAGGTCCTGGCAGGTGTTTCACCTGTCAGGACCTTTAGTCCGTGCTGAACTTGGACTAAAGGTCCTGGCAGGTGTTTCACCTGTCAGGACCTTTAGTCCGTGCTGAACTTGGACTAAAGGTCCTGGCAGGTGTTTCACCTGTCAGGACCTTTAGTCCGTGCTGAACTTGGACTAAAGGTCCTGGCAGGTGTTTCACCTGTCAGGACCTTAGGACCGTTCCCCTGTTCGACCTTGACTTCTCTAAATGTTTTTAAGAATCTGTTGGACTCCTGGCAGAAACCAATGCAGACATGTTCCTGTTTCTGATTTTATACATCTACCTTATAATCTGTCTGTTTTGATACTTTGATATCTTTGTTTTAACTTGTCCTGACAGTTTTTTTTTTCATTCAACCTTTATTTCTACAGGTTAGTCTCATTGAGCCTCGAAACACAGATCAGGTACGACAACAATCATAAAGGTGTATATAAAATGAAAACATAAAAGAAGTGCTATAAAACAAGCTACATTATAAAACAGGAACACGTCATGAACTTGTCAGTTTCTCCTGTAACTGTTTAAAGTGGTTACTCACCGTCCATGGTGTGTCAGTCTGTGGACACTGCTCCACTGACAGAACCCGGAACACACGGTTGTCTCGTGGGAAACTCCCCTGCGTCACTGGGCAGAGTCTGAACCGACCAATGAGAAGCCGCGTGGCTCACGGCAGACAGCCAATAGGAGACAGAGAGGCGGAGCTAGAGCCCGCCTCTTGAGAATCCGAGGCGCTCGATAAATTTGATTTGATGTTTATTTATTCATTTTAAAAGAACAATACAAAACAGTTTCATCAGATACAAGAATACAAGTAGGATAAAATGAAAGGAGCAGAAAGAAGATGAAATCCTATTATATCTGCCCCTTATTTCACAGTTTGTTCAACCAATGATAACCTTCAAACTACATTCATTCAACCTTTATTTAGTCAGGTAAATCTTTTGAACCTCATGGGCTCATTTACGAAAGTGACCTG